>JAVJIF010019009.1:0-94228 GCA_038442645.1 Agave tequilana
GAGTTTGTTCTTCCCGCTGGTGAGCTGTAGAGAGTACTCATGTGTTATAACATTACTGTAGAATGTATGGAAGTATTAGAATAAAAATCGTATAATACTAATTTTGTTAGGACTAGAGGTTTCTTTATCATGTAATTGTAATGTCTATATATTCGGGCATTGCCTATATCAATATATATACAATTCTCAGTTCCTTCAACTGTTAAATGGTATAGAGCAAGGCCTTTGATAGTTCTGATTTTGGCTTGTTTGTTCATGGAAAGCTCTCATCTTTTTTAGCGTATCTAGGCAAATTTTCATTCTCGTATTGTCGCAGTCAGAAAGCGTCGTCCCGAAGGAGCGTCGTCCTAGAAGAAGAAGAATCTCTCGAATCCCTAATCCCGAACCCGGTATGAATTTGTCAAGAATGTCGTCGGAAGCGTATTTGATCCTGAATCTGATACAAATTTGTCAACAAAGACCCTCTCAGATCTTCCCTCCTGTACCCTCTCAATCTTCTCCTAGAAGAACAACTGTGCTCTCATTCACTGCGACTCCCTTTAGGTGATTTCTCTCTCAGATTGTTTTTTCAATCGGGAGGATTCTGTAGCTAGCAATAGTTTTCTCTCTCGTATCTGAACTGAGTTTGATTGACCCAACTTGCTCCAGATTCTGCACCTATTTTCCAATTAGACTTGCTATCCAAATTCTGAAATGTTGCTGATCAGATGGTTGATATTGTTTTAGCCATAACCAAAGATGAACCAAACCAGAGAAAATGGAACCTAAACTGAACCTAACTGAGGTTGTCAAACCAAAACTCGAAACCAAACTAAACGTTCTAAGCAAATTCACCAAAGAATCTACTCTTCAATTGCACGACAAGATGTAGATCAATCACTAAACAAAAGATCTCAACATCTAAAGTACCAAACAAAAATTTCAGGTCGAAAGTGTAAAAATCAGGCCTTAAACTGTTAATTTTCGCGCTAATTTGTACAAAATCTACTCTAAACAGTAGAATTCTCTAAAACCACTTCCACATTGCGTTCAAAATGTCCAAAAACATTGGAACCGTTTCCAAACTTACTAAATCAGATGTAATTCCACGGATGTTGATTATGTATATTAACCTATAAATTAGCTACTAATGAGTTTGTGTTAGTAGATTTGTCTTGTTACAGGATAAGACAAGTACAAGGAGGTTGGATATAATCAGACTATAATTGTCAAATCTAGATGGAGGATGTAAGAAATCAAGCTCCAAATATTCAAGTTACAACAAGCTTAATCAAGTTATACAAGAGTCTTCAGAGCAAAGAAACTAAATTTTTAATTGCCAAATCAAAACAGAAAAAATGCAAGTAATTAACGAGTAAAATTAATTATCTTCATTTGGCATTTTTAAGAATTCTTAGTTATCAATCTTCTCATTCTTGAGAATTTCCAAAAGTAATTCTAGACTTCATTCTTATACTATATATTCATATATTCCATTTTATCAGAAATTTCACTGATAGAATACAAATAAGAGATATATAGAGAGATTTGTGTCATTCCGAAAGGATTCGAGGTTGAATCCTTCCCACTCAAAACAACCCTATGATATTTGAATACAAGATCCACTCCATTGAAGTTGATCTGCATTATTTCAAGTAAACTAAAAATCAAAAATCATATATTTTGAATACTTTTTGCCTATCCATCAAGTAAGCACAAAATGAGCGGTCAAAATAGTGAGCTGGTTAGTTTAATAATGTAGAATATTAAAAATCTAACGAAAATTGATGAGTGAGGGTTTTTAAATGTTTAGATCATAATGAAATGGCCGGATCGAGAATTTGTATGTCTAAAGACATAGATCTAAGCAATATATCATTTTCGGTCATCCATTTTGCACCTATTTGATGGATGGACAAAACATATTCAAAATACATGATTTGTGAAATCACCTAAAGGGGGGGGGGGTGAATAGGTGATAATGCTAATCTAGAAACTAAATGCAGAAGCTAAAATAAATTTGTAACACACTTAATACAACCAACAAGTGTAGCCGAATTCCCCGTGAAGGGCTCTGGACTAACTCCTCTTGATTCCCCTAGATAAGGATTGAGGTGCTATATGAAGCTCTTGTGGTTAAGTATAAGCGAGGCACACACAAGCAAGCCAAGCATATAAAGGATATATAACAATATGAATGATGCAAGGCACAACACAAGCAAATATGATATGATGTTAAGAATGATGCCTTGCACAAATAAAAGAGAGAGGGTTAGAGAGACAATGGATCAAACGCAAACACAAGGATATGTTTCGAGGTTCGAGCCCCTAGCTCCACGTCCTCGCCTTCACCGAGAAGGATTTCCAATCCACTAAGGAGTACCGAACTCCTCTCTCAACCTTACAATACCACCGAGGCAATACAACCACAATCTACCTCTACCGAAGAGGGATAAGGCCCGTAGCCAACAACAAACACAATCACCTCTACGAAGAGGGATCCAAACAATACCACTCCGATCAACCTCTACCAAAGAGGGATACAACAAAACAAGGAGTGTTTACAACTTGGAGGCTTAATCAACCTCAAACACTTCTCTTTTTCACAAACAAAAGATCCTAAATAGATAGGATAAGAGATATAGCTCAAGTGTGAAAAACTTAGAGTTTGAAAAACAAAAACTCAAAGAAAATACTTGGGAAAACTCTTTGTAAAAATAGAAATGAAGAACAATACAAATCTCCCAATTTTTCTATTTTCTTTGATTTTCTAAAAACTCTAAAACAAATAAGATTGATCTTTTGAAGCTCTAAAACCTTTTGAAAACTTGTTTTAAACACCAAAAAAGGAGAGAAATTTTAGCTCTTGAAAACTTAGTTAAAAACACCAAGCAATGGGGTATTTATAGCCCCAAAACAAAACTAGCCGTTAGGCTGATCTGTCAGCTGACAGGGTGCGGTCGACCGCCCATTCGACCGCCAACGGTCATAAATATGACCGTTGGGCAAACCGGTCAACCGCCCGGTCGACCGCACAGAGACAGAGAGCAGAGCTCTCTGGTCCGGTCGACTGCCGGTCGACCGTCCCACTGTGCCAGCAAACGTGCACATGTCTGTGCACATCGGTCGACCGCCCGGTCGACCGGATCCTGGCTCGATTGACCGTGCGGTCGATCGACCTGGCCTGTCAGCACAGTTCTGGGTCAGAAACTGGGTCAGAAAAACAGTTAAAAATATTTCTAAAAATTCTTTAAAAACTTCTAAAAATCCCCAAAAATAGTTTTATCATTTTGCATTGATATATAAACATGTGATAAATATTTCAACTCAAATATCAAGCAATTTGAACTATTTTTGTGTCTTATCATTTTTACCAAAAACCAAAACTTGTATTTTATCAAACTTGGATTTTCAATAGGAAATCTGATTTTTCCTAAAACTCATAGAAATACAAAAATATGATATTTAAACACATTGAAGCATGTTGCATATGGACATAAGTCCAATATACATGAAACACACACACACACATATATATATATATATATATATATATATATATATATATATATATATATATATAATATATCATAGTTTTTGTCTTAAATTCCAAAATAATGTTTTGTTAAAATACCAAAACATAAAACACATGAATAGTTAAGTCAAAATAAGTTTGTCTAGGAAGTTAAGCATGCATGAATAGAGCACATCTAATATACATAAAAACCATTTAAACTGTTTTGATCTACTATTCATGAAAACAATATCGGTTAAACTAAAAACCGAAAAACCAATATCTAAAGAATAAAACTTGTGTGTATTGTGCACTTGAGCATATCAACTATTCTTATCTTTACAAATGGATCTAAAACAAACTAAACTCTAGGATACCTAAGTCTTCTTGACGATATTCATCTTCAAGCCGACTTGATCCAAAACGTGATCCACCGAGTGCAAAGTTATGATCTTGATCTCGGGCACTGGAATCACCATGTGAAGGCTTCAAAATTCATCTTGTTGAAGCAATCACCAACTAAGATCTTGCTAAATGATCTGAAACTAAAATCACAAGATTATTAGTAAACATAACTACATGAGTTAATCATCATCAAAACTAGAGTGGAAGGCCTCTGGGCCAACAATCTCCCCATTTTTGACAAAACTCATGAAGTTATATATGCATGGATTAAAGTTAAGCTTCAAAGAAGCTCCCCCTTAACTCATGCATAAACAAATAAACATGACATGAATCATGCATAGATATGCATAAACATAAAATGCTCTTGATACCAATGAAATTTTCAAAAACAAAACATGCTCTAGATACCAATTAAACTTAATATATGCAACACATAAATATGCATATATAAACATGTACCAATCATGCATATATATAGAAGAGTTTAAGTTTATATGCATGTTAAACTCTCAAATAATTCTCCCCCTTTTGTCAATCATCAACAAAGGGGTAAAAACCAAAACAATAAATTTTTTTCTCCATTTTGTTCGAAACAAAGAATCAACAAAAGGTAAAAACCAAAACAATAAAAACAATGTTTTGACCCTTTTTGTCTAAAACAAAAACAAAGTCAATAAGGGGTGACTTTAAGCATGATACTAATTAAAAAATATGTCAATGAAGTGCTTCTTGATACCAATTAAAAAAATGAAAAACAACATCTTGATACCAATTGAAATAATTATTCATTTTAAACATATGATATCATTGAAATTATTATTTTTTATCATAAAGTAAGGGAACAAAATAACAATTGAAAACTAAAATATGAGTTTTCTCCCCTTTATGAAAAACCAACTAAAAACATGCATAAGCTTGTTTAAGGATACCAATTGAAAACTAATCAATTGAAACATGATATTCATTTAAACATACAAGCTTAAGCATAAACACAAACATATATATATGTATGAAAAATAGATACCAATTGAAATTGATATTCTTTGAAAAGCAAGCATACATATACGAAATTATATGAGTATACAATAAAGTCAAAATTGATACCAATTGAAAGAATCCAATGATACCAATTAAAACAACAATAAGCTCAAATGTATATCTCATAACCTAACCCCCCAATCATGTTCAAGTTTAAAATGATTTTCACTATAAGGTATACATGAGCATGATCTCCCATCCAACCACCCTTCGAAGGTAGGGGTTTCAAAAATAGGTTTGAAAAATAAAGTATGTTTGAAAACTCTACCAAAACGAAGAATACGAACTAGTCAAATGAAAAATTTGTTAACTAGTACGAAATCCTTCAAGCAAGAAATAATAAACAAATTATTTTTCATAAAAACATGAAATTCACAAAATAGCTAACATCATAATCAATGAAGCATATATATAACTCATGAAAACAAAACATGAGTAAACAAGAAATGTGAGTGACAAGTAAGATGTGAAGATCATAATCATGAAAAATAGACATATAAGCTCAATATTTCTTAAAACATGAAAAATCATTAAAACTATTTAATCTTCAAGGTATATGTATGTCTTATATAATCTAAAGTATACATACATATCCAAACACAACGAGTCCACAAAGATATATGCAATTGAAAGCACGTGGCTTAAAAGGATGTATATGTATAATAATAGTTTGGATAAGATGGACATATACATGAAGTTTAACATAAATACATGAAAGCATAAATGAAAAGCTAAGTTTTCATTAAAACAGATGTCATTTCAAGGTATATGTTTGATTTGTCAACACAAGAAGTATACATACATATCCCTAAACACAATTGAGTTCATAAATAAAGATTTGCATGAAAAGCAAATGACTCAAGGGGTATACATGTATATCTTAAAGTTGGAAATAAACATATACATGAAATGAAAAACACATAAACATAAAACAAATCCCAAAATAGGAATACAAGTTTAAAATGAATGAATCATCAAAACTAGACTATACTAGTGTTTTCCATTATGTTTGCAAAGGGGGAAAACTTACAAATAAAAAAGTTTGAGGAGCTAAATTACAAGTATTCTTAAAAAGATTACAAGTAGATCTCCTCAGAGATTCTGGGAAAATGTGCCGATAGGAGTCTGGTCAGCGCGCGACCACTTTGTCCCTTTGACGATGCGAGCGATGAGATTCCCTTCTCGCCTGGTTCCGGGAATCAGAGAATAAAGGATTGGTAGAACCCTCTGACTACTTCTCAAAACCACTTCTGTGAGGAATTCCTTCTCGCCTGGTTCCGGAGATCCCTTGAGGAAAAGAGGTTGTTAGGGTATCACCACCCTGAAAAGAGAAGTATTTCTCTTGGAAGGTCTCTGAATTAGAGAACGCACGATGCGTTATGAAGAAGTCTCTGCTTGTGGAGTCTTCTCTCTCCTGTGCCATCCTCTCTCTTGTGCCCCTGACGGGCTATTTATAGGGAAAGTAAGGGTATAATCGTCCCCTTTGAAGATATAGAAACAGATTGAACCGAATCTGTTTGAATCTGGAAAGTAGCCTTGCTGCGAGGCTATAATAGCTTCCGCGGAGCTAGAAAATGGCAAGTCGGTTGATCTTTCCGATGTGTTATGATCCTTTCCATATCGTTGATTGATTCTCCTTGATCCACTTACTCGTTTCAAGAGAGTCAAGAGATTGTGGCAATCACCTGCCATATTTGAATCCTGATTGGATTTGATTAGATTGAATCCGATCTTATCAGGAGATTTGATTAGTCAAAGGTTGACCATAGCAGGCTGATGGCGGAGCTGCCCGCTTTGAAGCTCATAGCGGAGCTAGAGGCAATTCCTGGCGAAGTCCGAAAAGAGACTTTTCGGCGAAGCTGTCAGTTAGCTTCCTGGCGATGCTCTGGATGATGTTAGCCTCTCAAGCGAGGCTATCTCCTTGGGCTAATGTAATGCTAAATGCTAGCATTTTAGACCTGCTGAGGTCTGTTTAGAAACAATCCGGGTTTACTGTTCTGCTTGCTGGATCAGTGGAGTCCAAACCGCTTCCTTGTCCCTTGGAGTTGGGTGAAAAACTGGTCTTCAGCTCGTCTGTCCCTTGTCTTTTGTAAATGTCAACAAGTTTAGACATCGTTCGGACCAATGAGAATCTTGTCTTTTTTAAGTGTCAACAAGACCCCCTTCAAAGTTTTCAAAAGTCTGCAATAGCCCAGACTTCGAAATACTTTGAACTGTTGTGATGGTGGTGTGGAGTATGAACATCTCCATGATGGTTGAGTTCAGCTTCGCCTTCAATCCTGCTTTGGGATGGATCTGCCAAAGAGTTTGCACTGGTTCGCGAATAGCTTCGCGTCGGGGTAGCTCCGCATCTGGGCTTTCAAGAAATAAGTTCGCTTTGGAACTCCTGTTGCTTTTACAAAGCCAACTGCCATGGAGCGGTTACGAGGAGGATCATTCCTTCTTTCGCGCCAATCGAGAGAGATGTTCTCCGATTTGCACGTTTCCAAGGGAGGATATTCCCTTTATTCAAGGCGCCATAAGTGCCTTTTATGAGGGAGACGTTTTCTTCCCTTGTACGGTTCCAATGGGAACCGTCCCTGTCATCAAGGCGCAATCAATGCCTTAAGTGCGCTCGTGCTTCCACGCTTGAGGTGGTTGTGCTCAGGCCATGGGGCCTATAAATAGGACACTTGAGGTCCTCTGAAGAGAAGTGCCTTGCCTTTCTTCTTCCCTTCTCTTGGTTGTGAGAGATACTCAGATCTCAGAATTAGTGGGAAAGCCCACCCTGGTTGTCTAACCGGCCAAGGACCAGTAAGTCTTGATCATTCAAAGACTTCACCGCTTTTTAGGGAACTCATCTCCCTTGACTTAGCTTTGGCAGCTCGCTTCAGAGATTAGCTTCCCTTGTTCTTCATCTTGCAATTGGCTGTTGCAGAGAAGGATCTCATCACGGCTTTCTGCGAAACCATCATCTTGATTTGATCAGAAAAGACCATTGCTTGTTAAGTCCGCTGCGCAGGCAGGACTTGGGACTTGGCTTCTTCAATAGTTGAGCCAGTCTTGCCATATTGGCGAGGTTGAGACTGTTCTTCACAAGATCAGTCTGACTTTGCCGTATAGGCGAGGCTAGGACTTGGCGTTTGCTGAGCCAGCCCATGGTTGCTGTGCAGGTGGAACTTGTCCTCTGCTGAAGTCGGATTGCTTTGCCGCTGAAGAATCTGACTTAATGTTTTTGCAGCTCTTTCTGTGCTTAACTGCTAACTTGCTTCAATTTGCCTTGCAGCGAGCTATGCTTGCCAGTCTGGTGACTTGATGGAAGAAGCCATAAAATTGCCTTATGCTTCCCCGGTTGAAGCTTTACTTTTAAGCAGGAGGAACAATTCGGGGCAGCGGATGCGCGTCCCAGGGGCTGTTGGCAGCCTCTTATCTGAGATGATTCGATCTGAGGTGAGGCTGGTTGCCGACTTTCAACTTTGGTGGCCTTCGTCGGGGACGATCCACTTCATGGGAGTGGGCCTCACACCCGTCAGATCACTAGCATCAAAACTAGTTCCCATTATAGGTGATCTGACGTGTTGGCGGCGATAAGCTTTTATTGACAGGCTTCAACAAAAATGGCCTGGTAAGATCTGCCATTTTGTGGAGAAAAATGACCGTGTCCTTGTGGCACCATCTGCTCATGTGCGAAGGATTACGGCCTTGTGCAGGAGGAAGGCCTTTCCTGTCCCGTTGATCTGGCTTGGTAGCAGATGAACCGCTTGTATGCCTCAAAAGATCTTTGTTGGGCAACTGAGTGTGTTGTATGAAACACAACTTCGATGTAATATCAATGTACCCTTGCTTTTGAATCAATGAAAGTTCATTGTCTGATCATCTGATTTGCTTGCTTTCACTGAGAGTCTGGCCATAGCTGGGCTGAACTGTATGCAGAGTTAAGGACATTGTCCTTTCTTCGAATGATCTTCGCGAGACCAGCATGTCCCGCAAACAGCAGCCTCTTTGGCGGGCTAAGGTAGACCTCCTGGCGAAGTCTTTGAAGGTTTGTGCGAAGCCCGCACTTTGCTCCTGCGCGGAGTTAACCCTTTAGTGGGGTTGAACCGTCGCACTTTGGGAAAAGCGCCTCAGGCGCTTCGGGCACTGTTTCGAATTAATTCGAAACGGCGGCATGTGCCCTTTTTCGAGGCCTGATTTAGGCGCTGATTGGCCTATAAAAGCCCGATTGGGCTGAATATGGGAAGATCTCCTTTTTATTTAGAGAACTTTCTATCTCTTCCTCTTCTTCTTCCTCCTTTGCTTCAGAGTACTTTGAGCACTCTTGCATTCCTTCAATGGCGCCCAAGAGACGAGCGGGAAAGGAAGCAGCGACTTCTGTAGCGGAGGGTCCTCCTCCTCCGTTCATTGAGCGACCAATCGCTGGTAAGAGACTCTCCAATTTGATTAGAGAGTGGTCTTCATCCTTTGGAGTCGATACTCGGCTATTAGGACGATCGAATATGATCTGTCCTTATCAGGGAACTCGTTTCCCTTAACTTCCCTATTTTACTTGCATCAGGGAAGTAAGAACTGAACAGTTCTTCCCTTGGGCTTCCATAGGAAGCCATTGCTTGGGGCAGTCTTCATTCTGTTGAGGAACAGGATATGGGTCGTGTACCTTCAGTCGTGGCCACGAAGGACGACTGTTGGTCATGAAGTGCTTTTGATGACGTCAGCCCTTAGGGCTATGCCAGTTCCTGCAAAGATGCAGTCTTATCTGTGAAGCGAAGCTTTTTATCAAAGCTATTATCCCGCTGTTCCTGCTTACTGGGCGAGGCTATGCCTTAGCGAATTTTTATGTCTTCGCGTCCATTTGATTGGTGAACTAATCATAGTTCATTTTTTTTTTTGTTTTTGCAGTACATTACGCCTCCGGCCTCCAGAACAGTCTATTTGGCGTAACCAGTCGAGCAGGGAGCATCAGCTTGCAGTTCATCGGGCAGGCTTCCTTGTTCAGTGAGCCGAGCCCCCTTGTACGGGATACGCTCATTCAGAGCGGTGGCCCGCAGGCCATGCGGAGCATCCTGACTACGGCTTCGTTTGAAGATATCGACCGTCAGGCTTACAAAAAGCCTGACTTCATGTTCGGGGATGCTGCACCTGATCCCGATCGCCAGCTGCAGGCCGGCGAAGGCCAGTGGATCTTCCAGTTGGATGGCGAGAGATTCTATCTCCCGTCTACTAAGCGGCATTTCGCTTTGTCTTCCTTCGCGAGCGTGACTCAGGCTCGGAAGATGGCGTGGGGCGTGAGCCTAAATGCCGAGTCTATAAGTGTCGGGAGGTTGACATTCCAGACCGGCTATTCGAGGGCGGGCCCTCCTCGTAGCATAATAGGGCTATACCCTGGGAAGGTGTTGCGGGACCTTCCAGTAGGAGAGAATCCAGCTGCGGCGCCGACCTTCGGTACTCAGTTCTGCGAGGCTGAGGGGAACTACCCCGCCACAGATTTCAGGGCTCCTGGTTGGGTCCACCCTCCTAGGTCATGGTGGGCGGAGTTGACCAATTATATCCTCAATCATTTTGAGGGGGAATTAGAGAGGTTGAACCTCTATGAGGCCGTCAGGGCGACCTGCTACGGCATTGAGATGAAGGTGGCGTGCTTCTACGCCATCCTTGAGTTGTACTGCCCAGCTCGGGGACTTTCTTCACCCCGGTTGGTGAATTGGGCATGGCCCTGCATGAGATGCGAGAGATCTCTGCTTTGCCCTTCGGGTCTCTTCCATATGAAGAGTATTTTCCGTGTGAGGCGGAGTTGGCTCTCTTGGAGAAGCAAGAGCCTGCTTTGCTTGAGACATATCGGGAATTGATGTGCCACCTGCACATTTGTTCCAGCATCCACACTGGTGGTAAGGGTAGCTCGAAGAGCTTGAAGAGCTGGGGGAACTACTTGTTCCCGGACATGACTAGTGCGCCCGAGGCAGCTCATTGCGGAGTTGCTGAAGAGGACATCTTGGCAAGGATGGAGGTGCATGCTGAAAAGGACATCGTCGTGACAGAAGATGATGGTCCTTTCGAGAAGGGTGATGTTCTTCGGAGCTTTCACCATCAGGCCCGTCGGCCTATGTCTCGCAAGGCGTTGCTGGCTGGCTTCTTGACCATCTGGTTAAAGAAGTGTGTCGTGCCTTCTTCTTCGGGTGACATTGTTCACCCGAATGTGCTGCTGCCTGCCGTTCGCTTGGTCCATGGCCACCGTCTGGGTCTTCTCCCGGCCATGGTGTGTTGTATTCAGAGGGGCCTTCGTGTTCTGACGGAGGCTTTCTGCAGGCCGATGGCGTCAAGGCGGGGGAAGGGTGCCGTCCTGCCTTGCGACGGACCCAATCCTAGGGTAGGTTTACCGTACACCTACTTGATGGCGTGGTTCGCCTTGCACTGCCCTACTTTAATTGGAGCTGGGGAGGACCCTCCGCCGGGTGTTCAAACGGCGCTTCTCCGTCGTTTTGAAGGCTGTTCGTGGCAGAAAACTTATGTGGCCGAGGCCCGTAAGTTAGTGCGTCGTTATGACGCCTATAGCCTGTTCCGTTGTTTTCCTCGCCTGCGGGGTGCAGGATATAACGAGGAATTCCATGATGTGGAGTCAGGTCGGTCTCCCATGAGTCGGGGTGTTTTCGAGTGGCTGGTCTGTATCCGGCCCTCGCATTTGTTGTACAGGAGTGGGGATACCTGCTACCTGGAGCCCTACGTCCCGAGCCGATTTGCCCGCCAATTTGGGTATGACCAGTTGTATGTGGGCAACCCCAATCCGGACCTGGCTTTCATGGGGAGCCTCATTGATGGGGCTCGTGCTTGGCGGTTCTTTACCGCGGATGAAATGGAGCATGGCTACGCACGCCGCTGAGGGATCCCGGCCTTTGGACGACCCTGTGTTTCTGCCAATGGTATGCGGCTTCGAACTCCACACCTGTAGGTTTAACGTCAACCGTTCGGGTGTGAGGTTAATTTCTCATCGGATGAGGCAGAAGGCTTCTGATAAGATGGAGGGCAAACGAGTCCGTGTTCCTGGCATAGAGGAGTTCATCGCTATAGATGACAGCGAGGCTTCTGATGCGGGGAGCCCTCGCTTTGAGGCAGAGACAAGGGCTGATGCCCACGAAGCTGGTGCTCGTGAAGCCGGGTCTGGTGTAGTGGGAGCAGCTCCCCCACAGCATGTGGAAGAAGTGGAGGAAGAGGACTCTGAGGTCCACTTCAAAAGGAAGCGTGGGAGTGGATCCCGTAGGAAGTCGTCGGCGAAGAGGCCCCGTCGTCATGCTCCTACAATTGTGGTAGAGGGTGAGCCCTCTGCTGCGCCTCCTTCTGCTGCTCCATTAGTGGCTGAGCCGTCGGTTGCTGAACCGACTACTGGTAAGATTGGCTCCCATCTAATATGCCTTCAGCGCACTTTAAATAACTCATCATTTGCTTTTTGTTGCAGGAGCTGAGGCAATTGGAGGGCAAGGGGAGCACTACGATCCCCTGTTTACTTATGGAAGTGCAGCTGGTTCCTTTGCTCGCTCGGAGGAGTCTGGGGATCATGCGGCCGATATTGGCCCTTCGGGCGCCGAGGCTTCTAGAGGAAGTCTTATGGCATCCAGCTCTGCCGGGTGGTCTGCGGAGGAATCGGCGAGTGGGCCGGCTATCCGCGTTGAGTCTGGTAAGAACTTTCCGATGGGACCCTTGGATTCTGATGCGGCTGACGAGGTGACATCGGCCTTCGGTAAGACTAAGATCTCTTGGTCCTCGCCTATTTGTTGCGTCCTCCTTTTTGACCTTGGTTTTGTTGCAGGTATTCGTCCCCAAGGTGCATCAGCTTGGCAAAAGGCGGAGGGTTTTCCTGGAGGGTCAAAGGGCGATATGAGCGCTTCGACCGGGGCAGACGCTGCTGTGTTAGACGCGTTGTATGGCGACCTGCCTTTTTATCAGCCCAAATCAGCGGAGGGCCCTGAGGTTGAAGAGGCGGCAGTCCCGGAGGTACCCCCACTTCCAGTCATATCAACGAGTGGGGTGCAGACTGTCTTGCCGAATACGGCATTGAGGGTGATTGTGAGCCCTACCTCCCCGACGCTGGTAGTTGAGCCTGCTGCTCAGGAGGTGGTTGCCAGTCCTACCTCCGCGGTGGCTGGCGTGCTGGTGTCGCTGAGGACTCCGCCGAGGTCACCTTTGGCTTGCCCTGCTGCTGTCGATGTTCCCGCTTCTTCTTCCGCGGTGGTGTCGACTAGGTTGGTAGATTGCTCCGAGGTTGTCTCAAGGGTTGATGAAGCTGAGAATGACTTTATCGGTAATCTGGTCGACAGCTTCTATAATAGTTTGGAGCAGACTATCGGTCTAGTCTTGAAGGGCTCGCCTGTGCCATTTTCGAAGCTGAAGATGGTTCTCTCCCGTGGCATTGAGTGTATCCGGGACTTTGAGGGGTACCATCAAGCTACTGCTCTGGAGCTCCTGGTAGATGACCTTGAGAAGGACGTGGAGGAATGGCGCCATTTCCATCGTTCCGACGCAGCGTCTTTGGCTGATGAACGGCTCGCAAGTCTTGTCGCCCAGAAGCGCGAGGCTCAGCTCGCTGCCCAAGAGGCTGTTGAGGCTATCTCCTCTGACTTGAGGTCCTTGGAGGCAGAGGAAGCAGAGGTTGGGAGTGCAATTGATGCTTCCAACAGTGCTCTTTTGACGCTGAAGATAAGATCAAGAGGGCTGAAGAGATGATCCGAAAGGCAAATCTCCTCTTGTCGAAGGCTACACAGATGCGTCATGAAGAGTCTGCGCGGCTTAAGCAGCTCAGGGCTCGAAGTGAGGAACTGGCGGAGCGGAAGTCATCACAGAGGGCGACTTTGGCGGAGACCGAGGCTCGTCTGGCTCAGGCGGTGGACTTTGATGAGGCAGAGCTAAGATCACAGGCGCTGGCCCAGGCTGAAGATGACAGGAGGACGCGGCTAGCTTCGCTCGGAGATCGGATCCGATCTTATCATGTACGCCTATAGGCTCCTCCATGTATCCCATCCTTTTGGATTTAATAGAAAATTTTTCTTTTGTCGTCTGTTGCTTAGATAATGAGACATGACTGCCTGTTGGTTCAGAGGTTGCAGTAACATAACCGAATGGGACGTTGCCAGTCTCGAGGTTAGCCCTTTGCGGGGCTTGAAAGGAAGGGAGATACTTGCCTTTTGTAAATGTCAGCAAGCATCGAGATTGAGACTTAGCTGTCAGCTGGTTCAGGGGTCGCAATGACATGACCAATTTGAGACGCCACTAGGCTCAATGGTAGATGAAACTTGGCTATCTGCCAGTTCAGAGGTCGCAATGACGTAACTGGTCGAGAAGCCACCAAGCTTCAATCAATAGGTGATACTCGTCTTTTGTAAATGTCAACGAGTATCGAGACCTGTCTTTTGTAAATGTCAACAGGGCTCGGGATCGAGACTTAGCTGTCTGCTGGTTCAGAGGTCGCAATGACATAACCAATTTAGACGTCACTAAGCTCAATGGTAGATGAAACTTGGCTATCTGCCAGTTCAGAGGTCGCAATGACGTAACTGGTTGAGAAGCCACCAAGCTGCAATCAATAGGTGATACTCGTCTTTTGTAAATGTCAACGAGTATCGAGACCGAGACTTAGCTGTCTGCTGGTTCAGAGGTCGCAATGACATAACCAATTAGACGTCACTAAGCTCAATGGTAGATGAAACTTGGCTATCTGCCAGTTCAGAGGTCACAATGACGTAACTGGTTGAGAAGCCACCAAGCTGCAATCAATAGGTGATACTCGTCTTTTGTAAATGTCAACGAGTATCGAGACCTGTCTTTTGTAAATGTCAACAGGGCTCGGGATCGAGACTTAGCTGTCTGCTGGTTCAGAGGTCGCAATGACATAACCAATTTAGACGTCACTAAGCTCAATGGTAGATGAAACTTGGCTATCTGCCAGTTCAGAGGTCGCAATGACGTAACTGGTTGAGAAGCCACCAAGCTGCAATGGTAGATGAAACTTGGCTATCTGTCAGTTCAGAGGTCGCAATGACGTAACTGGTTGAGAAGCCACCAAGCTGCAATCAATAGGTGATACTCGTCTTTTGTAAATGTCAACGAGTATCGAGACCGAGACTTAGCTGTCTGCTGGTTCAGAGGTCGCAATGACATAACCAATTTAGACGCCACTAAGCTCAATGGTAGATGAAACTTGGCTATCTGCCAGTTCAGAGGTCACAATGACGTAACTGGTTGAGAAGCCACCAAGTTCAAAATTGCAATGGAGTTTGGGAAAAGTCTCGTTTTCACGGGGGAAACGAGGGAATCACTGTCATAGGTGATGTTAACGTAACAGCGAGATATATATGTGGTCCTACCATTCTATGGATGAGAATTGGTAAGTGACTTTGGAGATCTCGTTCTCACGAGGAGAAATGAGAGGGCTGCTGTCATAGGTTAAATGTTAACGTAACAGCGGAATATATATGTGATCCTACCATTCTATGGATGAGAATTGGTAGGTGATTTTGGAGAGGGAATCAAATGGGAGCAGGTCCCTTGGGATTTTAAGCAAACCCCCAGCTACCAGCAGGTTTGATATGCTTGGAGAAAGAGAGAGGCTCTCTTTGTGCGCATTCCGGACGCGCGGATCTCGATCAGGGGTGTAATGTTAACTTGATCGAGAGCAAGATCCTTGATTAAGGATAGTATTTCTTTAAGAATTTGTCATTGATTGGCATCATGAGGAGGTCGCCATCTGCATTCATAAGGCGGTATGCCCCGTTTGAATAGACTGTCTCTATTACAAACGGTCCTTCCCATTTAGGCTGAAATTTGCCTTTGGTCTTGTGCGTCATAATCATCGGTCGTCTGACGGCTAAGACCAGGTCTCCTTTATAGAAGATTCTCTGCTTGACCTTCTTATTGAAGGCTTTTGACATCCGAGCCTGATATAGCTCGATGTGTTGCTGAGCTTGCAGCCGCTTCTCGTCTAGGGCTTCGAGCTCTTGAAGACGCAGGCGATCATTGTCTTCTGATGTCATTTTAGTAGTCAGGGCTACTCGCAATGATGGCACCTGGATTTCCAATGGGATGACCGCTTCGCACCCATATACCAGGGAGAAAGGCGTATTGCCTGTCGGTGTCCGGATCGTGGTCCGGTAGGCCCAAAGGCATTCACCGAGCTTTTCGTCCCAATCTCGCTTGTTCGAGGAGACAAACTTCTTGAGCAGCTTGATGATTGTCTTGTTGAATGCTTCTGCTAAGCCATTGGCGGCAGGATTGTAAGCTGTTGAAGCCACATTCTGAATTCGGTATTTATCGCAGAACCGATAGAATCCTTGGCTTATGAATTGAGGACCATTGTCGTGGATGATCCGCCTGGGAACACCAAATCGATGGATGACGTGGTGTTTGATGAAGCTAACCAGATTGGAGGTTTTGACTTCGGTCAACGGTATGGCCTCTGCCCATTTTGAGAAGTAGTCGGTTATTGCGAGGATAAACCGATGACCTCTTACCGAAGAGGGACTGATTGGCCCTACGACATCGATTCCCCATGCTTCAAATGGCCATGAAGCAACAGTAGGGTGGAGCAACTCCGAAGGTTGGTGTATGAAGTCTGCATGGACCTGGCACGCCTTACACCTTCGTGCATATTGGGTGGCATCGGCCATCATGGTCGGCCAGTAGTACCCAAGTCTGTGCAACCTGTCTTTAAGCTTTGGACCCGGCTGGTGAGCTCCGCAAATGCCATCATGTGCTTCTTTAAGCACTTCCTGTGCCTCTGAATGGGAAAGGCAACGGAGGAGGACACCGTCATATGAACGACGGTAGAGTGTCTTCAAAGTGGGATCATAGTAGAAACGGAGCGACCTTCGTCTGATGGACGCCGCTTCTTTGGGATCGTCTGGAAGCAGACCGTGCAGAGCGTAGTCAATGAGGGGGAAGCGCCAATCCCTCGGCTCAAGATCCACGGAGATATTATGGACCTCTTGGATCCTTAGCATATGCTTGGAGCATACGAGATGCCGGGTTGCGACTGTGAGGTGATACTCGGTATCGGCTGGCAAGGCTAGCGTTGTCGCTAATGCAGCGAGAGCATCCGCCTTGGTATTTTGAGATCGGGACACATGCCCGATGTAGAAACCTTCAAATAAGCTAGCCAATTCGATGGCTGTATGATAATAAGGCACCAAGTCCTCATGGCGGACTTCATATTCGCCCTTGACTTGACTGATGATCAGCTTTGAATCGCCATAAACTTCAAGATAGCGTACCCCCATTCCATGGGCGAGCTGGAGACCGATGAGCAGAGCATTGTATTCCGCTACATTGTTAGAGCATGACTCTGTCAAGGAGAATGCCCTGGGAAGGATATGATCCTGTGGGGAGATGAACACAACCCCCACTCCGGCAATAATCTTGCCTTTAGGGCCCATCCGCGATGCTCCGTCGAAGAACATCTGCCACACTTCCTCTGCTGAGGTTGCATTAGACTCGAAGACCTCATCAGGGATGTCTTCGTGAAGTTTTGAATGTTCCGGAACTGGATGCGCAGCCAAGAACTCTGCAAGGGCTTGACCTTTAACCGCCTTTTGAGGGGTAAAGGTTATGTCGTATTGGGACAATGGCAGTGCCCATTTAGCCAATCTTGAGTTCAACGACCCTGGCTTCGTCATGAGAAGACGTAAAGGGTTCACCCTGGAGATGACATGTATGGTTTGGCCAACCAAATAATGTCGAGTCTTCTGGACAGCGAAGACGAGAGCTAAACACTCCTTCTCAATAGGATTGTACCGAGATTCCGCTCCTATGAGAGTTCTGCTCAAATAATAAATGGCTTGCTCATGGCCATTGTCGTCCTTCTGGGCGAGGAGAGCGCCGAGGGAATAGTCCAATGCTTTTACATAAAGCAGGAATGGTTTCCCTGATGTAGGGGCCACTAAGACCGGAGGTTTGGTGAGATACCTCTTAATGTCTTCATAAGCTTCTTGGCAAGCTTGATCCCATATGAAGGCAGTACCCTTCTTCATGAGTCGGGTGAATGGCTGGCAGCGGCCTGAAAGATTTGCAATGAATCTTCTGATGTAAGCTAACCTGCCTTGCAAGCCTCTGAGCTCTTTGAGGTTTGTGGGTGGATGCATGTCCTGGATGGCTTTGACTTTGTCCGGGTCCAAGTGGATCCCTTTTGATGTGATGATGAACCCAAGGAATTTGCCGCTGGATACTCCTAAAAAGGATTTTGTCGGGTTCATTTTCAACTGATGAGCCCGCATTATATTGAACATCGTCCTTAGATCGCGAAGATGTTCATCTTTGCGGCGACTTTTGACAGCAATGTCGTCAACATAGCACTCCACCGTCTTCCGGAGATGATCGCGGAAGATCATGCTCATTGCCCGCTGGTAGGTTGCTCCGGCGTTCTTCAATCCGAAGGGCATTACAGTGTAGCAGTATACCCCCAAAGGCGTTCGGAAAGAAGTATGCTTCTCGTCATCAGGATACATCTTGACCTGGTTGTACCCTGAGAAGCCGTCCATGAAAGACATCCTCTCGAATCCGCATGTGTTGTCGATCATGACATCGGTGATCGGCAATGGGAATTCATCTTTGGGACAGGCCGTATTGAGATCACGGTAGTCGATGCAGATTCGTATTTTCCCATTCTTCTTGAGGACGGGGACTATGTTAGCCACCCAATCTGGATGTTGTTCCTCCCGGATGAAGCCACAAGCAATGAGCTTATGAACTTCGGCTTCAATAGCCTCCATGATGTTTGGGCGGAACCGACGTTGTTGCTGCTTGACTGGCTTAACGTCGGGCTTGATGTTTAGACGGTGCATAGCGACCTGTGGATCAAGTCCGGGCATGTCTTCATAGCTCCAGGCGAAAACATCTATATACTCTTTTATGAGTATTATCAGTTCTTCCTTTTCGATGAGTGATAAGCTTTCACTTATGAAAATAGGCTTGGGGTGATCTTGACTACCCAAGTTGACCTGGATCACCTTGTCTTCGGTAGGCGGCTCGCGCAGCTCAAACCGCTTTTCCCATTGGAGACTTAATTGCTGGGCCCATGATTCCTCATTGGCAACCTCTGCGGGTTCCAACCGACTGCTTGAAGTCTTGAGGCTTTCGAATATTCTTCCTATGCTGACATCAGAGTCCCATTCGGAGGATGAGGCCGACTGTGATGGGATCGATCCATCGCTTTTGTCCTGAACCGTTGTTGATGATGTGGGTGTAACATAACCCAACCCCCTGCGCGTACTATCATAGTAATTTGCAGGTTTCCCTCTTGGGACGGAGTTACGCATCAAGCTGCGTCTTCCTTTTCCGAAGTTTAGGCCCGCTCCCTGCTTCAGGTTGTAACCCATCTTCTTCATGATATGGCGCGCTGATGGCGCGTAATGAAAGAACTGTGGAGCATCCGACTCTGAGCTTGAGTCTGTAGTTGAGGATCTCCCTGGCCGAATTTTGCCGAAGATTATCGGCGACTGACCTTGCTTGGACGGAGGGACTACCAGCGTGGCCCCTTCTATGGCTTCCACGGATGTACTAGCCACACTCGACTCATGTACGGGCATATGAAGAGAGCCATCCATAATGGATTTGATCGACTCAATGCTCGCAGGATAATCAAAAGAAATATTATCATTAATTATCCATTCGCCTTCCTCATCAGAAGGGATCTTACATCGGGGATCATTAAAGCATGCTACAATTGGCTCGCCAATCAGAATGGCCGGCATGCCCGTTTCAGATTCCGAATCTGCCTCATTGCCACTTTCATCATCGTCTGGCAATGGTTCTCCCGGCGTTCCACTAGCCTCTTGATATAGGAGAGCATCTGTGAAATAGTTTTCCACCCCCTTGAAGGGCTGCTTCTCAGCGAAGACAGTTCGTACTGTCGCATCATCCTCAACATACTTGAAGCACTGATGGAGAGTGGATGGAACGATCCAGTTGGCATGGATCCATGGTCGTCCCAATAGCAGGTTGTATGATGTGTCCGCGTCAATGACATAGCATGTCACTTCTGACTTCAGGCTTCCGATTCTGCAGCGAAGCCGAATCTTTCCAAGCGGATGGCTGCTCCCGGCGTTGAAACCATATATTGTAGTGGTGGTTGCGGACAACCTGTACAATGGTATGCCGAGGAAATAGAGGAGTCTTTTGGGGATGATGCTGAGTGCAGACCCCGGATCGACTTGTACTCTTTCAATGCATGTGGAACCGATATACCCGGTATAGTACAGAGGTCGATCATGCTTGTTGTCTTTGAGAAGCATATCTTCCGCCGTGAAGGTAATGGCAGGTACCTTTGACTGTGCGTGATGGCACTCTGAGCAGGAAGGCCGCATCTCATCACCAGGGATCTCAGGCATGCATGTCAGAAAGGACTCTGAGTTGGCTAGCGCATCTCTGAGTGCCTCTCTTGTCTCTTTAGAGAGACGAAGGAGCTCGTGTATTGTGATACGAGCCGGATATTGGCTAAATGGGCCAATATATCAAAGCGAAAGGGCGTGGCTAGCCCTTGGCTTGGCGGTTTCTTCAGCACGTGGTCGAATCGCACCTCCTTAGGTTTTTTCCTTTCCCTTGGCTGGAATTGGAGTGGATGTCGGCATTGGTACTGACGCCGTTTGTTGCTGTATCTCGTCAGTAGGCTTGTCATACTGCCTTTGATATGACTTTCCAGACCGGGTGCCCGTCTGTTGAGGCGCATTTGCCTGCGCTGTACAGGCATGCTTCTCTTCTTCTGAATCGCTGAGGGAAGCCGAAGTAAGATTACCATCATCTGGCAGGACAGAGATGACATTGCAGGACTTGCCCTTTTTGCTGGAGTCCTTCGACGTCCGCTGTACGTCTTGGACGAGGTCAGGGTGTATCCACATAACTTCCCCTGTCTCCAATGTCAAAGGGACGAGACCCTTGTTGTATTGAGTCATGGCTGAAGGATGCTTGACTTCTAGCCGTGGCGCCGGGGCTGAATAGGTCCCGTCGGGAACCATGACCTTCTGGGCAGTGCCGAACTCAATAGTCACCATATTGGCAGTGACTTTCTTCTGCTCCGTCTTCAGTGTGAGGACTCCGGCGTCGACCAAGGCTTGAATTCTATCCTTGAGAACATAGCACTTGTCAGTAGGATGGTGGATCATCCTGTGGTAGAGGCAGTACTTAGGGTCGTTTGTGCGCCCTATCTCATCAGGGCGTCGAGCATCTGGCAACTTCATCTTATTCCCTTTGTGGAGCAGATGGAATATCGTGACCACCTGGTCGTCTCTGAAGGAGTACTGTTTAGGAGGGAACTTGGGCTCCTGATTGTTGAAGCTGCTCTTCTTGGCCTTTGACTGCATGTCCCCGGTCAGCTCGACGGACATAATTTCCTTCCCTTTAGCTTGGGAAGACTGCGGGAGATCGCTGCGCCCTTTGTTGTTCGCGCCCCATTTGCTTCTAGGGGCGGATGACTCGAACTTTTTAGCCGATTTTTCGGCTATCTCAGCTTGTTCGACCAGTTCCTTCCAAGTGTGGGCCTTGACAGCCCCCATGCGAACTTCTACTTGATCCGAGAAGTTATGTCTGCATGTTTGTAAAAGCATGGGTAAAGGCATCCCTGCTGGGCACATCAGAGATAGATTTCTGAACCGCTCAATGTATTCACGGACAGATTCGCCTTTCCTCTGCACAGTGGAAAGGAGCTTGTCCATGGTCACTTCGGTGTCATCCTCATAGAAGCGAGAGAGGAACCGAGTTTCCAGGTCGATCCAGGAATTGATAGAGCCCTGAGGAAGGCTTCGGAACCAGTCGAATGCCACCCCTTTCAAGGTGCCGATGAACAACCTAGCCATGATGGCGTCGTTGCTTAGAACATTACCGGTCTGGGACCGGAAATAGTAGATGTGCTGATTGGGCGAGCTCTTACCATCATACGTATGCAACGTTGGTGGTTTGAACTTTGGCGGATATGGCACCGAATCCCATTCCAGTGGGTAAGGACGGACTACCCCCACTTTCTTCAATTCATCCTTCTGAGCCAGGGATGAAATTTGAGCTTGAAGGCCTTTAAGGACTTCGGCATCCAGGGAAGAGCCTCCTTAGTTCTCTCCGTCTTGGGCGGATCATTGCTGAGATGTCCCTCCTCGTCATGATTACTCCCGGTATCATCATTCCGGTTGCTGAGGAGCTGAGCGAGCATCTGTTGAATATTGTCCAGGGCCTCTTGCTGAGTTCTAGAGGTCTGCTCCTGAGCTTCCAAACGCCGACGAAGGTCGTCATTGGCTTTCTCGGCCATATTGACCGATGCTTTGTCCGTTCGCACCGAACTGACTGTTGCTGAAGAGGCATACCCGCTGTCTTCATATTCTCCATCGGATGATTGGGGTGACCGCCTGAGTTGTGGCACGGTTGGGACCGTCGAGGAGGAAGGCTGCTCATAATTATAGGGTATCGCCACCCTGGATCTGGTGCTTCGGAAAACACCTTCTTCGCGCACCAAGACTTCACCTAAGCCCGGGCTATAATCTGGATCTGGGGAGCCGAAAGGGGTGTCGTCAGAGGCTTGACTTCTTCCGCGCAGCTCTCGCCCCCTTCCGGTCATGTTGACGGATGCAGAGGCTGGATCCGGTGGCCCGCTCCTTTTGGAATGCCTCATCGGGCCGCGCGCAGACAGTCGATCAAAGACTGATCGCCGATATGGAGCAGTGGCGAGGGTCGGTCGTAACCGACACTGCATAGAATGGACCATCACCAATTGGCAGTCACATCGTCGAAGACAGGAGGAAGTAGTCTGGAAATGCTTCAATCTCCGCTTGTCCGCCAAGAATTCTCGCAGGTCGGCCCTGTAGGGGCCTGAACAATCTGGTATATGGGACAACGCATCGTTCCCCTTATTCCTGCGGAAAGGATCAGCACCGCATAGTGCTCTGGTTCTAGCCTCGCGGCTGTAAACCCGATGAGTATGCCGAGGTACAATAGCCTTGCTTGTGAAGACAGGGCTAGCAGTAGGCATTGCTGCTCTAGGCGACGGTATGATCGCCGTCTTGACTTTATGGTTGGCAGCATTGTTGGCGCAGGCGGGCATCTTGCCTTTTTCTTCATAAGAGAGGTGCGGATCTGGCGTGGCTACGCCTGAAGTTTCAGCAGAGGACCTCTGTTTAGGCCTCCATATCCGTTTTGGCAGAGGATGCATAGGTTCGCAAGGAACCTGAATAGCCACAAGCGGGGCTGCGGGGTGTTGGCAAAATTCTGCCTCTGGTTTCTGATTTGAAACCTTGGTCATGAAGACCTTCCCGTGCTTCCGTGCTCGAAGCATCAGGCCACCCCCAGAGAGGACTTCTTTAAATCTTCCTTGATCGATCTGGATAACAAGGTTCTCAAAAGTGCAGGATCTGGGCAGCGGGCATGTTTCCTTGTTGCGCCAGAGAACTGCGGCAGGTTTGCAGAGAACCTTTTCCGTCTCCGCAGAGACTTTGCTTGAAGATTTAGCCAGAGAAGATCTGGCTGCACCGGCTTTTCTGAATTCAGAGATAGACCCGAAGGTCTGTTCGTCGCATTGCGACACTTGATTCTCAGCAGAGGAGAATACAGTCCCCAGCGGAGTCGCCATCTTGTTTTCCATTATGTTTGCAAGGGGGAAAACTTACAAATAAAAAAGTTTGAGGAGCTAAATTACAAGTATTCTTAAAAAAGATTACAAGTAGATCTCCTCAGAGATTCTGGGAAAATGTGCCGATAGGAGTCTGGTCAGCGCGCGACCACTTTGTCCTTTGACGATGCGAGCGATGAGATTCCCTTCTCGCCTGGTTCCGGGAATCAGAGAATAAAGGATTGGTAGAACCCTCTGACTACTTCTCAAAACCACTTCTGTGAGGAATTCCTTCTCGCCTGGTTCCGGAGATCCTTGAGGAAAAGAGGTTGTTAGGGTATCACCACCCTGAAAAGAGAAGTATTTCTCTTGGAAGGTCTCTGAATTAGAGAACGCACGATGCGTTATGAAGAAGTCTCTGCTTGTGGAGTCTTCTCTCTCCTGTGCCATCCTCTCTCTTGTGCCCCTGACGGGCTATTTATAGGGAAAGTAAGGGTATAATCGTCCCCTTTGAAGATATAGAAACAGATTGAACCGAATCTGTTTGAATCTGGAAAGTAGCCTTGCTGCGAGGCTATAATAGCTTCCGCGGAGCTAGAAAATGGCAAGTCGGTTGATCTTTCCGATGTGTTATGATCCTTTCCATATCGTTGATTGATTCTCCTTGATCCACTTACTCGTTTCAAGAGAGTCAAGAGATTGTGGCAATCACCTGCCATATTTGAATCCTGATTGGATTTGATTAGATTGAATCCGATCTTATCAGGAGATTTGATTAGTCAAAGGTTGACCATAGCAGGCTGATGGCGGAGCTGCCCGCTTTGAAGCTCATAGCGGAGCTAGAGGCAATTCCTGGCGAAGTCCGAAAAGAGGCTTTTCGGCGAAGCTGTCAGTTAGCTTCCTGGCGATGCTCTGGATGATGTTAGCCTCTCAAGCGAGGCTATCTCCTTGGGCTAATGTAATGCTAAATGCTAGCATTTTAGACCTGCTGAGGTCTGTTTAGAAACAATCCGGGTTTACTGTTCTGCTTGCTGGATCAGTGGAGTCCAAACCGCTTCCTTGTCCCTTGGAGTTGGGTGAAAAACTGGTCTTCAGCTCGTCTGTCCCTTGTCTTTTGTAAATGTCAACAAGTTTAGACATCGTTCGGACCAATGAGAATCTTGTCTTTTTTAAGTGTCAACAACTACATCTAATGGGTACAAATAATCATTCAAGCACAAACATAATAAATTTACTTGTGGCCCACTATATATAAAGTATAAATCCTAGTCTTAATGGAAACTAACATTTAAACATGTAATCAAATCATGAAGCATAAAACAAGATGATCATTATGAAAATCCACATGTTATTAGAGCTATGATAAACATGATAGCTAAACAAAGGTGAGAACACAAAAAAATAGTCCATATTAAATATGGGTGTCTCAAAAGGCTATACATGCATGTCAAGGATCTAATAATCATGGCATTTTCAAAATAATCTATAAACACAAACATGCTATAAATAATGAATATGAAAAGCATGCAAAAATAAATAAGGAGTAAGAGACCGTTACCAAAACCTATGAGGCAACTCTCCATGTCTCCAAAGCAAGGTGGTCCTCCCACCAAACTTCCCTTGAAAGTGATGCATCCAAATGATTTTCATGAAGTTCGGAACGCATCCACTCCAAGGTATCTCAACTCTCACGTCATGCGAGAGTCCACACCTAGATCATAAACAAGAGGGGTGGTCTTTGGTACCCACAACTTTTTGGGTCCATGGGGGTTAGTACCTTCTCTAACCCAAACAAATTTATTTGCTAAATTTGAAACATGTATTCTATCATAACAAAATTTAGTAAGGTGGCCCTTACGTTCACAATGTGTACAAGTGTACACATGAGCATATAAAGTGTGATGGTGTGTCGTGAGGAGCATGTGTATGCCGTGTAGGATGTGCATGCATAATAGATGGAACTTGTTTCTTTCGAAACAAAGATTCCAAACGTGTATGACCCACTACACATTGGCTCAAACTGGAGCCCAAACAATCAACACTCTTCTTAAACATAGATATATCTTTTTCAATTAAAGAAGAAGTGTGGCGTAGGTGATCTAGGTGAAACTACCCTAGCATGGCAAACATGTGCATCAATCCTATTTTACAAAGAAACATTTTTCTTTAAACAAACATTTAAATCATTTGAAATGGAAATTATTTTATTTTTCAAAGCAACATTCTCTTTTATAACAAAATCAACTTTTGAAGATAAAAACTCATTTTCTTCAACACATTATCACAATCATTTTTATTTTTTAAAAAGTTATTTTCTTTTAGTGCAAGATCAAGTTGAGATCTCAATGAATCCTTTTATTATAGACCTCAACCTTCTCTTACAAAACCTTGTCAAGTTTAGAAGACAATTTTTCATTTTCTTTAGTTAAAGCAAGTGTCTTCTTTTTCAAAACTTTATATTTTTCAATCAATTTTTCACAAATAATAGAAGTTCTTCATTCAAAGCATGGGCATCAACAAATTCATCACATGAAGAACTAGAATCAAAACTATCTAGTTGAGTTTCCGATTGTACCTCAAGGGAGTCATTCTCTTAGATCATTAAGTATTGTAACTCAGATTCTCCACTAGATTCCTCTTCTTGTTGGATTGGCAATTGAAGCTTGGAGGTGGTGGTGGTGGTTGTCAACATGTTCCACTGCAAAAGCGGAATCAAGATTAGAAACAAGCATAAGATATTCTTTTGAAAGCGTGCTTCTAATGGCCTCAAGGGCTTGTGCATTGGCCCCTACATGCTTGCTATCACTAAGGTAGGATTCCTTGGTAATGGCAAGGTGAACCTTATATCCTAGGGTTTGTAAATAGATGGACATCCTAGCCTTCCAAACAAGAATGTTGGAAGGGTCAAATCTAGGTGGAGTCATGAAGTCCATGGTATAAACTATATGTGTGCAAACAAGCAAATGCAAACAAGATTAGCAAACAAGGATCTCATTCCTAGGTTGTTAAGCCTAAATATCAGGAGCGTAGGCTCTGATACCAATTGAAATCACCTAGAGGGGGGTGAATAGGTGATAATGCTAATCTAGAAACTAAATGCGGAAGCTAAAACAAATTTGCAACACACTTAATACAACCAACAAGTGTAACCAAATTCCCCGTGAAGGGCTCTGAACTAACTCCTCTTGATTCCCTTAGATAAGGGTTGGGGTGCTATATGAAGCTCTTGTGGTTAAGTATAAGTGAGGCACACACAAGCAAGCCAAGCATATAAAGGATATATAACAATATGAATGATGCAAGGCACAACACAAGCAAATATGATATGATGCTAAGAATGATGCTTTGCACAAATAAAAGAGAGAGGGTTAGAGAGACAATGGATCAAACGCAAACACAAACAAAGATATATTTCGAGGTTCGAGCCCCTAGTTCTACGTCCCCGTCTTTACCGAGAATTTCCAATCCACTAAGGAGTACCGAACTCCTCTCTCAACTTACAATGCCACCGAGGCAATACAACCACAATCCACCTCTACCGAAGAGGGATAAGGCCCGTAGCCAACAACAAACACAATCACCTCTACCGAAGAGGGATCCAAACAATACCACTCCGATCAACCTCTACCAAAGAGGGATACTACAAAACAAGGAGGGTTTACAACTTGGAGGCTTAATCAACCTCAAACACTTCTCTTTTTCACAAACAAAAGATCCTAAATAGATAGGATAGGAGATATAGCTCAAGTGTGAAAAACTTAGAGTTTGAAATAAAAACTCAAAGAAAAATACTTGGGAAAACTCTTTGTAAAAGATAGAAATGAAGAACAATACAAATCTCCCAATTTTTCTATTTTCTTTGATTTTTTTCAAAACTCTAAAACAACTAAGATTGATCTTTTGAATCTCTAAAACCTTTTGAAAACTTGTTTTAAACACCAAGAAAGGAGAGAAATTTTAACTCTTGAAAACTTAGTTAAAAACACCAAGCAATGGGGTATTTATAGCCCCAAAACAAACTAGCCGTTAGGCTGATCTGTCAGCCTGACAGGCTTGCGGTCGACCATCCGGTCGACCGCCAACGGTCATAAATATGACCGTTGGGCAAACCGGTCGACCGCCCGGTCGACCGCCCAGATACAGAGAGCAGAGCTCTCAGGTCCGGTCGACTGCCAGGTCGACCGTCCCATGTGCCAGCAAACGTGCACATGTCTGTGCACGTCGGTCGACCGCCCGGTCGACCGGATCCTGGCTCGTCGACCGTGCGGTCGACCGACCTGGCCTGTCAGCACAGTTCTGGGTCAGAAACTGGGTCAGAAAAACAGTTAAAAATATTTCTAAAAATTCTTTAAAACTTCTAAAAATCCCCAAAAATAGTTTTATCATTTTGCATTGATATATAAACATGTGATAAATATTTCAACTTAAATATCAAGCAATTTGAAATATTTTTGTGTCTTATCATTTTTACCAAAAACCAAAACTTGTATTTTATCAAACTTAGATTTTTCAATAGGAAATCTGATTTTTCCTAAAACTCATAGAAATACAAAAACATGATATTTAAACACATTGAAGCATGTTACATATGGACATAAGTCAAATATACGTTAAATATATATATATCATAGTTTTTGTCTTTAATTCCAAAATAATGTTTTGTTAAAATACCAAAACATAAAACACATGAATAGTTAAGTCAAATAAGTTTGTCTAGAAAGTTAAGCATACATGTATATAGAGCACATCTAATATACATAAAAATCATTTAAACTTGTTTTGATCTACTATTCATGAAAACAATATTGGTTAAATTAAAAACCGAAAAACCAATATCCAAAACATAAAACTTGTGTGTATTGTGCACTTGAGCATATCAACTATTCTTATTTTTACAAATGGATCTAAAACAAACTAAACTCTAGGATACCTAAGTGTTCTTGACGATCTTCATCTTCAAGCCGACTCGATCCAAAACGTGATCCACCGAGTGTAAAGGTATGATCTTGATGCTCGGGCACTGGAATCACCATGTGAAGGCTTCAAAATTCATCTTATTGAAGCAATCACCAACTAATATCTTGCTAAATGATCTGAAACTAAAATCACAAGATTATTAGTAAACATAACTACATGAGTTAATCATCATCAAAACTAGAGTGAAAAGCCTCTGGGCCAACAATTTGTAATGTTTAGTTACTTGAAATAATGTAAATCAACTGTGAAAAGGATCTTGCATTCGAATATCGCAAGGTTGAATTTGAGTAGGAAGGATTCGACCTCGAATCCTTCCGGAATGACACAAATTTTCTCTCTCTCTCTCTCTAACACACACACATATACATACACACATATATATGTCTGTATATATGTGTATGTATATGTATATGTATATATATGTATATATATATATATACACATACACACACATATATTTGTATATATGTGTGTGTATATATATATGTATGTATGTATGTATGTGTATACACACACACACACATACAGATAGCTATACATATATATGTATATACACATATGTACATATATGTATACATATATGTACATACACATATGTACATATATGTATATACACATATGTACATATATGTATGTATATGTACATGTATATATATGTGTGTGTGTGTGTGTGAATATCAGTATATTTTTATATAATTATATACTTTATATCTTGTTTGTCTCATTTGACCACAAAATTCTGAATAACTTTTGCCTCAATTCGCACCTTATAGCTTGGATAGAGCCTCAAATTTATTGATATCTTATTCATCTTGTTACTCTCTCTTACATCTTCTCATCACATTGGGTTATACCAACAAGTCTACATCACCTTTAGATTGTGTGCCTTGTGTCCACTTGACTTTGAAAGGCTTATCACCTTTTCACAAGACAAGTGGGTTGCTATTTGTACCCTATCAATTTCAAATTGATACTTGCTTCTACTCTTTTCCTTTGACAGTCATTTTATTATTGTTGTCCTCAGTTTCTCTCCTTATTTTACTATTGCAACTGTCCCTCTCCTTTCTCTTTTATCTTAAGTTGCAATCACCATCAATTGTTGCTGAAAAAGAGCCTCACTCTTACTGATTTTTGCAACAAACATTAAATGCAAAATGAGTTACACTCTCTTATGTCTAACAGACAAATTCTGAGAGTGAATTGCCTTGTGGTTTAATGAGAGCTGTGATCAATTCAAGGGTAAGGATTTTTTGGAACATATCTTCAACTTTCCTATACTCAAACAAAGAATTTTGGGGCAGAGCTTTAACTTTATACACTCAAAAATTCAGAGAGAAATTTTTGTGTGCTTTCATCTTCGTCAATTCTCTTCACCAACTTCTCATTAATAATTTATTGTTTGGAGAATTCTAGAATTCATTTGTACAATCATTCAAATTCTCTTTCTTAATTCTCAATCTTTAAGTGTCAATCATTAGAGATTTTTTATTATTACTCTTTGATTACATAAAGCTCCATCTTGTATTAATGTTTTGAGAAATCATACTTAAGTGGTTTAGAGAACAAAACAAATTATTGTGAACTTGTGTATCCTCTTAGTGTAGAGGAGAAAGCCCAACTCTGAAAGTTGGCGGCTGATTTCTCTTCGGGGAGATGGTGGAGGTCCAAGCCCTTGAGTGTTGGCATTGTAATCCTTTCTTTCGGGTTAGAAGCATTTAGTGGATTTGAAATCTTAAAGAAGAGGTTTTTAGGTGGTGGATGTATGGATTCTCAAATCACCCTAAAATCTCTTGTCTTTCTCTCTATTGCATTTTAATTTTTTAACTGTCGCTGTTGCACTTTATTGTTATTCATCATTATATATTTTTCTTCTATTATTGCTTTGCTGGACCATTCTGTCAGACCATATATAGTGTATTTCTGTATCCTATCAAGCAGTCTGGTATTCTGCCAGAAGTGTTAATAGCATATCCAAATTAAGAGTTAGATTTTAACTTCATTATCACTCTCTCCTGCATTTTATCATCACAATATTATTGTTAAGTTTCATAACATTAACTTTTTTCACTGTTCTTTATATGTTGTAGTTGTTGGAGTATTGTGCTAGTCTATTTATAGTTCATATCTCCATTCTCCAGATCGACTGGCATTCTATCAGAATAGTCTATTATTTGACTAATTTCAAATTTGGGTCTTAATTTATTTTTAACCCTATTCACCCCCTCTGAGATTTTACATCGAACACCAACTCACTATGATATGAACTAAACAAATTCAGCTATCTCATTAATAGAATTTTCAAACAAACAAAATTCTATAGTTTCAGACTAAACAAAATAGGAGACAAAATAGCTTAAGCAACATAACTTGTTGAATAGCAAAGCAAAAATAACAAAGATTGAAAGACATTGTAATGAAGATTAAAATTACGAACAAAACACAAATTGTAAAGAAGACTACAGAAGCAAACTATGAAATTCTTTAAACCTGATGCTCTAATACCATATTAGATTTACAAAAGTAAATCATCATTGACTCTAAAGAACTACATTTTTATTCATATTCAAGAGAATTACGAAATATAAGTTACATAAATCCATGAAACGAGTCTTCTTATATAGAGTGTACAAGACCAAATCTTATTTTAACTATGGCTTCAAATACTACTATTAGATATTTTCGAAATCTATTCCTATAATTAAATATGCAATTAAAACTAGCATTCAAAATACCCCTAAACATGTTATTTATTATAAAATATTTTCAAAAATAATAAATCAAGAAAGAAAAGGTTGGTTGGGGTAAGCAATCGTGAAACACTGCCCTACAAGACAATAGTCATGTCTCCTTATCCAGACATTGAATCAGCACCATCCCCTAGCAGTAAAAGCCTCCCCCGGTAAATCACCAGCACTTACCCTTAGACGAGAGAGCAGGCCTCTGCTCAGATGAAGAAGTTGTTGCCCAAAGAATATAAGAAAAAAAATTTAATTTAAATTGAAGTCTTCTCGCAAGAAGCTACCTCATAGAATTTTAGAGAGGGAGAGAAGAAAGCTCTTCTTCTTATGTTGAGAATGAAGGAATGAAATAGGCTCAAGACACCCCACCCCCTTAATAAATCACAAAATAAATGAAAACTGAATTAAAGCAATGAAAACGGTTAGAAATAAATTCAGATTTTAAATCAAAATAATAATTGAAATTCAAACACTTTTAATTGGGTGATTCGCCCATTAGAGTGAAACATGCACATGCATGTTTAATGAGAAGGTATTTTCATGAAACTTGATTTTAAAATAAAACATAATTTATTAAAATTTGCAGCAATCCCCAAAATCAAGTTTCAGGGAAGGTAAAAATATAAACAAATTATAAAACACGAATCATAAACAAAATAAGAATAAAAGTTGGGCAACATCATACCGTGAATTCGGGGTCGATAGCTTGCGGCCTTGAATCTACTCTTAGTGAATTTCATCGCCACCTGAGAGACATAATGAACTACGTCTTGAATATGTTTCTTTAACCAGATATTGATGAAAGACAAACAAAGTAAGTCTCTATCTATTGAGCGTAACGGTCATGCTCACAATAATCGACTTATGAGAGTTTCTTGGAGTCAGCCCTGTCTTCCAACCGTGGCTTTCACGGTTCCTCTCACGTAGGTAAGTCCCCCAAAGGTACTACAGCTGGACCTTATACCCTCCACAATTCATGTATCGGACTTATTAAGAATTTAACTCAACCTTACCTAGCGTATAATAAGAGTATCATCACCATAGAGAAGGGCAGTAGCAACTATGTTACGTATAGGATAAAAACATATTCGGGTCGATGATCCACACAAGTATCACTAGTCCAGCTTGTTTCAATCATATTGAACCTCTTTCATGAAACCAGCTCCCAATCAAGTAGGTTGGGTTCCCGCTAGCAGTGAACTGTACTATGAGTTTAACCCCATCTCTCTCGATGATTCTAGGACCACATTCCTATAAAGTCCCTTTATTAGATGGACTTTAACTATCCAAGATCAAACTTAAGCTTAACAACCAATAGAGGATCACACAATAGAGGATCACACAATAGACTTGTTGTGCGCACCGACAACAACCAATAGAGGATCACACAATCTCCACAACCACAAAGAACACTCAAAATCACAGAAATCACAAGAGAAGAACGCACAATCACAAAACACACGATTTAACGAGGTTGCCTGAATGCCTACGTCCTCGGGGCAATCTACTGAGAGAGTTTCAATTAGGAAGATGATTACAATGGCTCTAAGTCTCTTTGAATGCAAGAGTACTCAGAGCAACTACAATTCCCGCAGGTTCTTCAACTAGATCCTTAACCCTAGAAAACAATAGCAGCCCTTAAATACAACAGGTTTCCGAACTGCAGATTTCAGCCCAAACCGACTGTCGGTCGAACGGTCCGGTCGACCGACTCCTCTTACGGTCGACCGGTCCGGTCGACCGAAACAACCCGAGAGTTGGGTTCCTGCAGAAAGCCTCTCCGGTCAACCGGTACGGTCGACCGAAACAACCCGAGAGCTCTGTCTTCTGCAGACAGAGTGTTGCGGTCGACCGGCCGGTCGACCGCTCAAATCCTGTGCACGTTGTGCATGTGCGATCGACCGGCCCGGTCGACCGCTGAACCTGTTCTGCTGCTGCTGCTTGTTTTCTGCTGCTGTTTCCCTTCGTCTTCGTCGTCGATTTCCTCGGCGATCACTCGACGACCCCTCGACGATCCTAATCAACTTCCCCATCAGTAAACTCTCTTTCCAACAATTCTCTTACGGTCGACCGGTCCGGTCGACCGAAACAACCCGAGAGTTGGGTTCCTGCAGAAAGCCTCTCCGGTCGACCGGTACGGTCGACCGAAACAACCCGAGAGCTCTGTCTTCTGCAGACAGAGTGTTGCGGTCGACCGGCCGGTCGGACCGCTCAAATCCTGTGCACGTTGTGCATGTGCGGTCGACCGGCCCGGTCGACCGCTGAACCTGTTCTGCTGCTGCTGCTTGTTTTCTGCTGTGTGTTTCCCTTCGTCTTCGTCGTCGATTTCCTCGGCGATCACTCGACGACCCCTCGACGATCCTAATCAACTTCCCTATCAGTAAACTCTCTCTTTCCAACAATTCTCCACCTCGGCGAAGATTTTCTCAAAATCTGAGCCGATCTCCAACGAATCCAGTCCATCACCTGGCGAAATCGACACACGATCTCGGCTTGGAATCTTTGGCTCATCTATTCCTGGAAAACATCGCACATGCTTTCCTGCACTTCACCTTAGGAGAATTTTCATACCTGCCGATCACTAACCATGGCTCCCTCTTCGCAACTTCAGACCTCACGAAGACTTCCTTATGAGCCAACACTGACTCTCCACTGAGTATCTCTATCTAGTCTACCTGTCTTCCACTGACGGTCCAACCAAGTCTGCATAGAACACACCAAACATCATCGGCTTCAACTGGATGCACACCACTCCTTATGCAAGCTCAACATCTTCTCTCCGGAAGATAAACCTGTTCATCGAGATCACACCATCTCACCACTACGTGAGATCCAACTGGCCACACCACTTCACCTCTACATGAAGTCTCTTCACCTCTACGTGAAGTCTCTCCATCTCTACGTGAAGCTCCAATAGGCCACACCTCTTCACCTCTACGTGAAGATCCAAAATAGCTTCTCGAGAACCCAAATAGCTCCATAAGAGTTGCATCACCAAATGGCTGCGCCTTTACGGCTGCCTACGTACCCTGCCCACGGGATCAAGCCAACCGTAGTTCATAGAAATGAGCTTCAGCAAGCTCAAATAATGGTACCTGTATCTGCAGCAGTGAACCTGTCAGACTGAGTCATATGAACCTCTTCCGACCATCATGGAGAGCAACGGCCTTCAACTTGAGCTTGTCGCGTTCACAAGCTTGAGATTCATGCTTCTTCAACCACGACCGTGGTTTCACCTTGGTTCTAATGGCTGCAAATAACTCGACATCCTCTGCAATGTCGTCATCCTGTTCAGCATCACCCCTGGTATCTTGAACTCCTCCGGTGTCACCTCCGATGAAGTCTCCTCTGATGCCGAACCAACTGGAGATGATGGAGTAGCATCAACCTCCACCCGCTGCAATCCTTCCTTGGTGTCCGTCCTCTCTACCTGCTAAGAGACGATGGACTTCAACACTGAAGTCTCTCCAAAAGTGACATTTCTGCTCATCACGATCTTTTTGTCTTCGGGGTCCCACAACCTGTAGCTGTTTCCCTTGACACCCAAGTAGACAAACCTCTTTGCTCGCGGATTCACCTTGCCACTCTTGGCACTGAAGTAGGCCGGACTTCCAAACTCCCGCAGCACACCATGATCTTGAGCAAATTTTTCAGACCAAGTTCCCAATGGAGCTTTACCTCCTATTGCAGTCGATCTGTTCCTGAGATGGCTAGCATACTCAGTCGCCTCAGTCCAAGCGACTTGTCCAATCCTGAATTAGACAATAACTTCCGAACCTCCTCCAGCAAGGAACGGACTATCTCTTTAGCCAACCCATCTGTACCTGTTGAGAAGTGAGTAGCAATCCCTGTGTTCTGGCCAAACTGTAGGAATCGGTCAATGTCTTTCCAACATTACCAATATGAAGCTCCTTTATCTTCCTACCTATCTGCCTCTCCATTCTTCTCTCCACTTCCTCAACACATCTAGGGCTTCACCCCTTTGTCTCATAGGATATATCCACAACTGCCTAGATGAACAATCAATGAAGAGACAAAGTACCTGTGACCTCCAAGCGATGCCGTCTTAGCAGGTCCCCATACACTCACGTGAACACGATCAAGAAGACCTTCATTGTGGTGAGAACTGGTGCTGAAACTCACCTCTTCTTGTCCAGAACACTGTGTCCACCCTCTGACTTGCAGGTAGCAGCACCTTCCATGGATTCCTTCTTTGCAGGAGCTTGCAAAGACCTTCCATCTTCGTGTCCGACCTTCCCTGCCAGTCCTCCGGGCCAACATCATCTGATGAACTTGAAGTCTCCACCTGATCTGTAATCGTACTACCCTTCAAGTAGTAGAGATTTCCTCGGCGGACGCCCTTCATCACCACCATCGAGCCCTTGATCATCCTAAGATCGCCATCTCGAACAGATATCACCATGCCCGATGCTTCCAAAGTTCCCAAGGATATTAGATTCTCTTCATCTGAGGTACATACCTCACACCTGTCAAATTCCTTACTATCCCATCAAACATCCTGATTCGGATTGTACCTACACCCTCCACGCTACATGGGTGATCGTCGCCCATAACGACCACACCCCTCCAGCTGCTCAAAGTTGGAAAAACAGCCCCGATTAGGGCACGCATGGTATGTTGTATCTGTATCCAGAATCCACTCATCTTTCCATGAGTTACCAATAATGGGAGAACTGACTGAAAACGAGAAACCTGACGAATCCGAATCTGCTCCATCTGCCTGTGACCTGCTCCTCTGAGTATTCGTCACTTTTGCAAGATTTGTTTCAGCCTTCGACTCCTTCTTCTTCCCTTGAACTTCGGACAGTCCACTTTCCAGTGCCCTATCTCTCGGCAGAAAATGCACTGATCCTTCCTCAGATCCCTATAGCCCGACCTGGACTTCGATCTTCCTATCACCTCCTTGCCCTTCCGCGATGAACTTCTGCTTCTTACTTCCAAAGCCTCCGCCACTGAGCTCGACTGAGAAGGATGCATCTCCTTCTTCCTGTCTCATAACTCATCAGTGCAGACGATATTTCATCATAAACTAAGGTTTGCCTTCCATTTATGAATGTCATAGTGAATGTCTCATACTCTTCCGGTGGGAGTGAGTTCAGGAGAATGACTGACTTGTCTTCCTCACTTACAGTGACATCCACATTCAGCAAGTCTGTAAGAAGCTTTGTATATCGGTTGATGTGCTCGTTTACTGTGCTTCCCTTCTGCATCCTGAACTGATACAGTTTACTCTTCAGCTGCAACCTAGACTCCACACTCTTTGTCAGGTACTTCTTCTCAAGAGTATTCCACAGTTTCTTAGCTGACGTCTCTCATGTTGTACAAGATATTTGATGTCTTGTGACAAGCTTGAACGTATCAACCCACATGCCGACCTGTTCATCTTCGCCCACTCTTCATCAGTGGTAGTGGTCTTCTTCTTCTCTAATAGGAGCGTGTCCTCGAGGTTCTGTGCATTCAATGCATCCATAACCTCACACCTCCACATCCCAAAATTATTAGTTCCATTGAACTTAACAACTTCAATCCTTGAGTGATTCATTGTTTTAACGGAAGTAGTTTCTTCTGCCATTTAGATCTACCTTTGATTCTCTATTTATGCGGAAGAATAACCAATTGAAGATAGATCTCTACTCAGATAAAAATGAGATTTTTACCTGCCTCTTGAAACCCTAGATCGAGTTTCTCACCGGATCTACTCCAAACACTGATTCAACAAGCCCTCCTTGCGTCCTCCTGAGATCGACACACGATCTCCTCGAACACCAATACCTCTGACCTGAGATCGACACACGATCTCCACCTGATCAGATCTGGAGCCCTTCGAATCCTCAGAATCCCAAGCGTAGCCTGAAGCTCTGATACCACTTGTTGTGCGCACCGACAACAACCAATAGAGGATCACACAATCTCCACAACCACAAAGAACACTCAAAATCACAGAAATCACAAGAGAAGAACGCACAATCACAAAACACACGATTTAACGAGGTTCGGCCTGAATGCCTACGTCTCGGGGCAATCTACTGAGAGAGTTTCAATTAGGAAGATGATTACAATGGCTCTAAGTCTCTTTGAATGCAAGAGTACTCAGAGCAACTACAATTCCCACAGGTTCTTCAACTAGATCCTTAACCCTAGAAAACAATAGCAGCCCTTAAATACAACAGGTTTCCGAACTGCAGATTTCAGCCAAACCCGACTGTCGGTCGACCGACTCCTCTTACGGTCGACCGGTCCGGTCGACCGAAACAACCCGAGACTTGGGTTCCTGCAGAAAGCCTCTCCGGTCGACCGGTACGATCGACCGAAACAACCCGAGAGCTCTGTCTTCTGCAGACAGAGTGTTGCGGTCGACCGGCCGGTCGACCGCTCAAATCCTGTGCACGTTGTGCATGTGCGGTCGACCGGCCCGGTCGACCGCTGAACCTGTTCTGTTGCTGCTGCTTGTTTTCTGCTGCTGTTTCCCTTCGTCTTCGTCGTCGATTTCCTCGGCGATCACTCGACGACCCCTCGACGATCCTAATCAACTTCCCCATCAGTAAACTCTCTCTTTCCAACACTTAACAACTTTATATTTTCAGATGGTGATTGTAAGAAGTTAACTCTTCACAACCACATACTTATAAATCTTGACACTGTTTATCAAAATGCACCTATAAAGCCCTGGGTGACATTGTATCTTAAGAGCTTTTAAATTTAAAGCAATAATAATCTACTATTTTACGTCGGTCCCCATTGGGGTGAAATACAACAAGTATGAAATATTATTTTATCAAAATAAAATTTTAATTCATGCAAAGAATTGATCAAACTAGCCAATATTGAACTCATAAAATTTCTGGTATGCTATGAGCTAAACATGTCTTGAGAGAAAATTCTTTGTCATCTATTTTACTCACTTTATTAGAAAACAATGATGATGTCAAAGATTGAACTTTATATCTTATAAAATAGCTGCAAATTGATTTCTTATCAGATAGCAAAATATTCTAATTTGCCTCACTATTTATTTTCTTAATAGTCTCTGAATCTTTGTCTTTGGACACATCATTGCCTCAATCTAGTAATAAGAATATAGAGTTTCATTTTTCTATGTACATGCAACTAATTCATGTTTTAACAAATAATTATGGTTTTTTAGCTTTTAAAATTATAAGTAATCATTATAATGTTTGAGAATATTATACAGTGATAAACATATGCGCATTTCTTTTTTCATGGCTCAAAATTCATAGTGAAATATATATTATATATATATATATATATATATATATAATATATATATATATATATATATATATATATATATATATATATATATATTATATATATATATATATATATATATATATTAAGTTGAATACATGAAAAGTACTTTATGTTGTAAGGTTACTACAATAGTAAGGAATCACTTTAGATTGAGTAAAATGTAACTAAAAAAAAAATTAGTGAACTACACTAACAATTATATAAGATTTATAGTTTGCATAAATGGAGATATGTTTTGGAAACAAAATAAAAATTAAAGATTGATAGTGAAGAATTACTATATATATATATATATATATTATATATATATATATATAATATATATATATATATATATATATATATATAATTTAAATAGATGAATTATCAACGAAAATTATTTAATAATAGAATTTCAGTTGATTTATCAAATAATTTTTCTTTGTAATAAATAAATTTTGTTGAATTTGTAAATAATTCATGTTTTCAATATAGCTCCGAGAAAGACTAATTTTTAAAATAAATATAGTTAACAAAAAATAAAATTTCTTGGAGAGTAATTACAAATTATATGTTAGGAGAGTATCCTAACACTAAGAAATATTAAATAGTTTTAAATAATTCACAGATATATCTCTAAATATGAACAGATCATTTGATTTGCAATAGTCAAAATCACACATCGGCTTTAGTTTGCACAATAACTAAAATCAAATTTACATAGTGACATAATATACACATTGTCAGTATCTTGCTCATTGGCTAACACACATAATGATAATTGAATAATCTCATACACTAAACAATGAGATTAAAGAAGGGATATGTTACAGCTCGAATATTTTATTTCATATAATTCATATGATTTTATTGCACATGTCAGAATTTTTAAGAGTTGGCATAAGGCAATCAAAATTTCTTTATATCTCAATTAGGATAATTTAGCAATTCAGATACATAATACAAATGTTAGGACTAGATTTTTCTTTTCAAGTTGATTCACTATTCCTATTGTACCAAGTCAATTGTTAGGTTAGTCAAACCCAATTTTACCAGTCCAATTAGCCAGGTTGGCGTAACTCAGGGGGAGGTTTTTCGCTCTTAGCATTTCTTAATTAAAGAACCATGTTGAGTACCCTACCTTAGTCACCAATCGTACAGAATTTTGGAAAAATGATTTACCTTTCAATTTTCTTGTCCTATTGAGTTAGAGATCTTTACGTGTTAACTTCTATTCCAGTTATATGCAGTGTATATAAATGAGTGTATTTGCTATGCTACAAGATGAAATCATAAGAGGAATCAACTATTTCATCATATGTTCATAAAATCATAAATTAACTCACACCTCTTGAGTGGATAAGAAAATTATCAAGATTGTAAATTTGAATGAAGGTACAGTTAGTACAATATACTGAGTGGAGAATATATTATTTCTTGTTGAAGTCCAGTCATATTTATCCTTTCATAAAATTCTATAAAGAAATTTCAAAATACTTGTGAGTGAAATTTGAGAATATATATTATCATGTGTGAATCTCGCTACATCTATAAAGATGTATACAATTGATGATAAATAAAATAATCTGCTCTTCTAGAAGGAGTTTAAACATTCTCACTAATATGTAGGATAGTTAAATAATGAAACTTAAATATGGTGTTAGAGCAGTAAAACATAGATTTGTTCCTAAATATAAACAAGTATTTAAAGCAACTGTTTAAAATTCAGGAAATATAGATTTAGATATGTCTTCTAGATTGTTAGATATTTTAGAAATCTATTCCTAAAATTAAATATGCAATTAAAACTAGCATTCAAAAAACTCCTAAACATTAATATTTATCATAAAATATTTTCAACAAATAATAAATCAAGAAAGAAAAGGCTGGCGTGGAGTAAGCAGTCATGAAACACTGCCCTAGAAGACAATATGCCCGTCTTCTTGTCCAGACGTTGAATCAGCCTCATCGTTGCGGTAAAAGCCTCCCCTGTAAAATCACCAGCACCTGCCCTTGTACGGGAGAACAGGCCTCTGCTCAGATGAAGAAGTTGTTACCCAAAGAATATAAGGAAAGAAAAAAAAATTTAATTAAAATTGAAGTCTTCTCACAAGAAGCAACCTCATAGAATTTTAGAGATGGAGAGAAGAGAACTCTTCTTCTTATGTTGAGAATGGAGGAATGAAGCTCCTTTTATAGGCTCAAGACGCCCCCTTAATAAATCACAAAATAAATGAAAATTAAATGCTAATTAAAGCAATGAATACGGTCAGAAATAAATTCAGATTTTAAAGCAAAATAATAATTGAAATTCAAACCACTCTTAATTGGGTGACTAGCCCATTAAGAGAGAAACATGCACATGCATGTTTAATGAAAAGATATTTTCATGAAACTTGATTTTAAAATAAAACATAATTTATTAAATTTTGCAACAACTACTAGAACTCAGATACTCCAAACACTATTTCTATAATATAATAAACTTATTATATCTAACACTCTCGTCTAGAATATCTCTCGTCAAAATTTTAAATATCAGCCGATATTGATAACATTGTATAAGGTTTAATGAGGTATTTGATACGATACTAAAACCCATTAGCCGATGCTTATAACTAATCCGAGATTTTAGACCATGTCCCTCTACTAATATCCTTTAACATCCCTGTTAATTGTTTGGAAGAAAAGATTGCAAGTGACTGTCTGATCATTTTAGGTTTTCCTTTAAACTCCAAACTCCACTCTTTCTGTTTTTATCATTTTTCTTGTCATTAGAATCTATAATAAATAAAAAGATCTCAATTTCTTTTATTAAGTCTCTTTGCAAGAATAGCAAGTACAACATAGAAATGAAATGTTTGGAGGCAACAGATTTAAATGAAAAGCGTTTAAAATTTAAGAGGCTGTAAACATTTCTCTCATTTTCGTATATTTCGCTCATAACTATTTTACACTAAAAACATTATAAATATCCGTCTACAAAAGAGCAATGATTTTTATGCTTGTGTGTCAATAACAGTGAGAGCACAGGTTTTTTTTGTTTGGAACCCAGTGGATGGTTCAAGGAGAATCTGATGCAGGTTAGGGGCTGTTTGTTTTCTCGAAACCCACTTAGAAAAATTCATTGTTTTTCTGAGTGATGTCAGATATTTAAAAACACGTTTGCCTGCTAAAAAATAAGGAGAAAACTCGGTGGGGCTTGCCTGCTAAAAAATAAGGAGAAAACTCAGTGGGGCTCACAAATAGTGGTTGCGGGCCCACAAAAAGCTTTCCTGAGGTTTTGGCTCCGAGGGCTTGAAAGCGCGAGGAAAAGAGGACTTGAGTGGAGCTCACGGAAAGATTTCCGCGTGAAACCAATTTGATCAAACTAACCCGTAGGTTTTGCGCGTGAGGGTTTTCGAACCAAACAAGCCCAATGCATGGAGCATGGAGCATGGAGCATTGATTTTCGGCCATCGCATCACTGATTTTCTTAATGCCCCCTCCTCACACACACTATTGTAGTTTCACAAAAGACTCTCTTACACTATTGAAATGAATAAAAAAACTCTCCTATATTATCAAATTTAGTAAAAAATTACCTATATTGTTGTAAGATTTTACAATAAATTTGTTTGTTTTATTAAATTTAGCAAAGAATACACTTGTACCAGCAAAAATGTGATAATTTTTTTGTGCTTATTATCTCAAAATCAGTAGAAATTACAAAAAAACTTATAATGCGTGAAACTCTAAAATCTCATATCTTTTTCACATGTCAACACAAGACTTGCCCTCTTATAATCTATGTGTGGCTCACCTACATCAACTTTTTTCCGAGAACAATGTTGTTTGTAGATCATAATTGTTGGAATTATTGTGATTCACTTTTAGTACAACATTAATAATGAGTACAATTCACCAGAGGGACACTGTTAAATACATTAAATTTAAATCACAACCACTCTAAAAACAGTGACTGACTGTGATCTTAAAAAAGATCACACACATTCATCTTTCAGACGAGAAGATGTAAATTTCTACGTAATAAGTTCGTTGTGAATGGATCTTCTTGTCTCTCAACATTTTAGAGAGTCCAATGCATTAATTCTAACCTACTTTTATGAATGTTTGTGATTGGTTCCTACAAAGAGTATAAAGAAAGCTGGAGATCTGTGATATTTTTCTCTAAGAGAGAGATACTAGGAGGAGCCTCTGTTTAGGGGAGTTAGAACTCATCTAACCTAAAAACTTAAGCTGATAAGTAAAGCCTCAACTTTTTATTTAAATACGTCATCTTTTCATTCACTTTCTAATTTGAGACTATATTCGTACATAAATACCTAACAATCTCCCCTTTCATACGTGAATATTTCTTAACCATTTACGCATCTCGGTCATCCGTGGTAAACTCATCCACTGCCTACAATCGTTCACGGAGTACAAAGGAACCCTAAGCTAAATGCTCACTTTCAAGTCTAGACTCCATAAACTGTAAATGAGGCTCCACAAACTGATAGTCAAGTCTAACTTACAACTCTCTAGGAACTGCAAGTTTTTAGCCAGGTGCGGCTCAATTTCTAGAGAGACCTTAGGCGAAAATTTCGAATAGGCCCTTTTAAAATATACTTAAAAAAATATTTAATATTAACTAATATTTTATTTAATCAATATTTTATTAAAAAATAATTCTTCTACCTTTTTAAGATGCAAAATTCTTAATCAAGTTTTGCAAACGTATCTTTTTCTATAGAGCAGTTGCAGGTCCTGCCATCAGTCTGAGGTTTGGGCGACGGAGGTGGCGAAGAGCGAGGCTGCACAGAGAGAGAGTTTTAATTTTGAAAAATTCTCTAATTATAATTAAATAGTTTGGGAGAGTGGAAAAGACAGCTGAGGAAGTCGAAGAGACTCCTCTTTAATTATAATTAAATAGTTATAGAGAGTGAAGGATCTCTAATTATAATTAAATAGTTTGGGAGAGTGAAAAAGACAGCTGAGAGAGTGGAAGAGACTCCTCTTTGATTATAATTAAATAGTTATAGAGAGTGGAGGATATTAGTTTGGGAAAGTAAAAAAAAACTCATGCTTTTCCTGTTAATATAAAAAATGAAGAGGGAAAAAAAATTAAAAAAATGTGGATGACAGGATTTGAGCTAGCACAGGCAAAGCCCACACAATTTCTAATCATGTCTAATAACCACTCCGGCATGCCCAATTAAACAAGCAAAAAACATTTTCTATATTTTATATTTAATATTTTAGTTAAATATTAATTTATACTATAATTATGGAGGCCCTATTATATTTGGGGGCCCTAGGCGACTGCCTCATTCGCCCAGAAATTGAGCCGCCCCTATTTTTAGCTACAACTTTCATGTATCGCGAATGAATCTCCACAAACTGCTAGCCAAGTCTGACTTACAACTTTCTAAGAGAGAATGATGTTTCTTGTCACTTGAGCTATACTGAGTTGGCGTGATAGGGTCAAATTAGTTAGAAAGTGAAAGGCCTCCTACTAGGCACAAATGTGATAACCCGGTCCAATCATGAATGTGTCAACCTAGTACGACACGTGAGTCGACCCAGTATCCAGTAGATAATTAAGAGGCAAAAACTAGCCTCTCAGAGAAGCAGAAGATCTAAACAGGATAACAGCTGCTGATCCAAAACAAAAGGGAGAGACTCTAAATTACATAACGAGCAGCATATCCAGTCAAAAAACCACAAGTAACTGCCAGAAAATGTAGGTATATATCACAAAAGGTAAGAAAAAAATCATTATACTCCATTGGTCTTTGTGAATCGCTTACTTCCCTAAGTGGCTGTTTGGTCAGGGGTGAAAGTGAGAAAGGAGGGAAGTAGTTATAGTTTCTTTTGGAACTTGAGAATTTGTTAGTCAGTTTTTCAGTATTTGGATGTTTCTGGGAAGTGTGATTTGAAAAATGTTATATCTTTTCCGGTGTTTGAATGGTAATGTGAAAGTAAAAGTGAAAAAGTCTACCACAAAGTTGACCGCAAAAAATATTAAAATAAAAATTAATTAAGAAAAATAAAAATTAGATTGTAATTAGAATGCAAGTGAGATTTACATGACCACAAAATTCACTGTTTTGAGGTACAACTTATTACAAATGAGATTTACATGACCACAAAATTAACTGTAGCACTCTAGAAGTGAGGAAGTAATTGTTTAAAAAAAAAAAAGTGAAAAGGAAAATAGGTTTTCTCGTTTTTCTTTTCTGATGTTCGGATAGATAGGAAAGCGAGCAATTATACTTCCCTGTCTTCTTACTTCCGCCCATTTTCTTGCAACCAAACAAGACCTAAGTAAATGAAAGAAAAATGGATGAAGCTAATGCTCTTAGGTTCTCTCAGGCCCCGTTTAACAAGAGGAGTTAGTATAATTAGGAGTTAGTGTATCGGAGGAAGAGATTTGTAAAAGGTTGGGAATTAAGTTTTTGATCAGAAAAAAAAAAGAGTAATATTTTTAAATAAGTATTTACAGATCTTGGGAGAAGATCAAAATCCATGAAAATATTTGATTATTTAAGAAGATTTAAGAGAATAAAAATCATGCTACATGTTTTATTTTTCTACATTTGGAAATATTAACCGCTGCCATGCTATAGGGGTATATGAGTGAAATGGGTGTCAATCCTCTGGTGACCTATCGGTAATTGAGTTTGCTCTTCAATGGGCGTCGGTTCAAATCTCATGAGGGAGGCGGCATTTTCCCCAAGAAGTCATGCCTTGGAATTTTCCCATCGCAGTCGAGGGGATCAGGCTGTGGTATGCAGGAGATTAATCTGGGGGGTGATTACAAACCCTCTAGGAACTCGGCATTAAAAAAAAACAAAAAAATGAGTAAAATGGATTGGGCTTTTCAGGGAGGGACAGAGTTGCTGCCATTTCCAGCTTGAAGCCAGGGTTGGCAACTCTTTGAAAAGGGAACATCATTCCCTGTTTCAAGGCTAATTCTTGCCTCTAATTCCCCCACCCAATTTGGTTCTTTATTTATTGATTGATTTATTTATCTTTTGTATTCTGAAAAAAAAAAATTCATTATGCAAGCTAAGCTACTAAATGAAATGCAAAAGCAGAGTTTTAACATAAATTTCCCTAATTTTGACAATATTGGCATGGCATTTGTTCTCATTATATATATAAAAAAGAAATTAAATTAGTAAAATATTCTCTTTCAAAATTGCAGATGTTGTTTTTTGCTTTATTTTCCAGTCCTTTTTCATTGTCTCTAGCAATTGATGTTGCCATACACCATTTTTTTCCAGCCAGCCAACCTGTGCAAGTCAAGCTGTAGAATTAAACCAAGAGGCTGAAGACCTTAAGACAGATCACGACAATGACTAACAACAATCAACAAAGTCTTTTATCTCAAATTTTTAGGGTTAGCCACATGAATTCTTGTTCATCAGTTATATTACGAACTGATAGAATTAATAGTAAATTATGGGCAGGAATAAAAAATATCAGAGGTAGTGCTCTTTGGCATTGTTTGATGGATTCATGCAGGCAAAGCTAAGACCTAGGGAGCCAGAAATGGATTGAAAATAATACAGAGATGATTTGATGAGACATTCTTTGTCAAAGGACTTATCTTAGATTGATGGGACAAGGTTTGTTCTACCAATTTCAGTATTACATATGCTTGAACATTATTTTGTCTTGCTCACATTGCTCTTGGGGCAAGAACAAGATCTCTACTCTTGTTTGGGTCAACATGATATATGTTGTTGAAATATGTTAAAAATATCAATTGGAAGATGTTGTTTCTTTCAAACTAGAGAGAATATTTATGGTGGATCATTGGCTCATGTTTGTACACTGAAGAAAATCATCCCCACATGTACATTTTGGATAGCTCGTGTTATGTCTTTGACAAAAATTTTGGTATGTCTAACACGCTAATACGTGACAAATTCTAAAAAATAAGCACGACACGTACATGTCTAACACGGGTGTCTTGCACGATACTGATTCACGATCAAAGTCCATGCTGCGTAGATCAAAATATAGTTGCCCTTCTTTTCTCCAACTGGTAAATAGTTTATTTTGCACGATACTAATTTATTTTGCCAAATAGTTTTTATCATATGTACATGTAATGTTCCCTAATGTGAAGCACACTAAAATTTTACAATAAACAAAGTAATCCTAAGTTTGCTCATCAGGGGTTTGTCTCAAATTACTCCATTCTTCTTTTAGTCTAAAAAGATCCTCTTGATCTTTGATTGGTTTCCTGATGTTGTGTTGGTATGATGAAAGACATAAACCATTGAGATGAGATGTGAAAAGGGTGCAAAAGGGAGAGAGAGAGAGAGAGAATGCATATAATGTTTCTCTAAATCCCAGCAGCTGAAGTGCCTCCAGTATATTAAAGCTAATCTAATATCATTATTACAAAGCCCTGCAATTGTTTCAGTCAAACACGTTTCATGTCCAATAAAGAATCTAGAAACTACCCCTGAAGCCCTAAAAAGTGAGCCTTGAATTGAACCCTAAACCTAAAAGCCTCCTATTTTCTAACCCACCAACTATATGTTCAGATTCCCTTCTGATTGAATTTGATATCCAAGTCATTAGAAGAGAGAGAAGAGAGAGAGGGAGGGAGGGAGAAGCTGCAATAAGGTTTCCAAATGTAATACATGTGCCCCATTATTGTAGGCTTTTTGGCTTTGTGTAGGGTTTTGTCTATATAAGATGAGTGAGTGAGCCTTGTTTCTTTTGTAACAACTTCCCCAAAAGTGTGAGCAAACAATAATGTCTGAAAAGAAGGGAGCCAAGTATGAGGAGATGATGGAGCTGAGGAGGGGGCCATGGACACTAGAGGAGGACTCACTCCTCATCCACTACATTGCTCGCCATGGCGAGGGCCGCTGGAATCTCCTCGCGAGGTGCTCCGGTAACTGTAGACTGCGATCTTAACGCGATTTCTCTTATTGAAGCAGCTGGGGTTTGGTTCATGTGTGTGTATGTGGGCTTGTTGATGTGATGTATGTTTGTTGATCTTGTTTTGGCTCTTGTTATGGTCGTTGTAGGCCTCAAGCGGACCGGAAAGAGTTGCCGACTGCGGTGGCTGAACTACTTGAAACCCGATGTGAAGCGAGGCAATCTCTCGCCCGAAGAGCAGTTCTTGATTCTTGAACTCCATTCAGAGTGGGGAAACAGGTGACCATTAATTTCAAGTCCTAATTCTTCTTCTTCTTCTTGTGTCTGTGCGTGAGAGAGAGAGCTATGCCTTGATCACTAATCTTCTTGAATTTGGGCATATTAACACTAATGATGTAGAATTTTGAGAATTAGTGAAGTTAATTTATTCCTCTAGATATCCAAACAACTAAATAATCTCAATTAAGTGTTCATCTGATCACTTTCAAATGTGGAAAATTCACCATTAATTCCTGCAGGTGGTCCAGAATCGCACAATATCTACCAGGAAGGACCGACAACGAAATCAAGAACTACTGGCGAACCCGAGTGCAGAAGCAAGCGAGGCAGCTCAAGATCGACGCAAACAGTTCTGTCTTCCGCGATGCACTCCGATGCTATTGGATGCCGAGATTGCTCGAAAAAATGGCACCCAACAATACCCCATCCATACAATCAACCAACCCAACGGACACGAAGCAACCTATCCTTAGCCAACCTCAACACTTCAATCCCCCTCCACAAGGCTGCCTTGATCCAATCAGTTACGAGCTAACAGGATCGGATAACTACCGTACTGAATTCGCACAAAGTTCACCGTGCACATTTACTACTACCGCTAGCAGCGCAAGTGTGCCCTTCGACTCGTTGGCGCACGGCATGCACAACGGCTACAATTTGGATGGGCTGGACTTCGCAACGGGTTCCATGTCCGTTGTCGACTACTCTTCGCCATCGGATTGCATTGAGGAAGGAAGCAATTGGGTGGGTGGACTGTGGAGCATGGATGAGTTGTTGCATGTTAGAAAGCCACAGGAGTGGGCTAGCATCTTGTAGGGATATTTTACAAGAGAGAGGTTCGTTGCTGGTGTCTGTGAGTTGTAAAGAGTTTGTTGTGCTTGTTCTCTGTGCTTGTGTGTTGTGTAAAATTTTTGTTTGGGAGCTAGTCCTATTCTTTTGTCCTCAAAGAAGTTAAATATTGTGACTGTTGCAGTACTAGCTTTGGGCAGTACAGGGCATGAGAGGAGTCATGTCATGAGTTGATGGGTCTACAGTGTACACGTTGAGAGATGAGGAGGGACTTTTGCAAGGACTTGAGCTTTTTCATGTGCTGGCTTTTTGATAGGGGGCTTCACTTGTTAATCACCTTTCCTTGAGCACAGCTAGGTGTTCAATTATGACCACAAAGTTGTTATGGCTATCTCTTGAGCAATTTGCTTTTACATCAAACAAAGCTTAAACAATTATTTGCTTTTTCTTTTAGTGAAGTGTGTGTTAAGCTAGCTCAAATTGAGTTGTATCACTCATATTCAGGCTTGAACTTTAATATAGTGCTTGAAAAGCCGAATTGATCCAATAAGAGCATGAGGGGGTGTTTGGATGCAAGGAAGTGGGCGGAAGTAAGGAAATGAGGAAGTATAATTGCTTACTTTCCTATCTATCCAAACACCGGAAAAGGAAAATAAGAAAACTCCTTTTCCTTCTCTCTTTTCTCTTTTACACAACCATTTCCTCGCTTCCAAAGTGCTTCAGTTAATTTTGTGGTCATGTAAATCTCATTTATGATAAGTTGTAGCACAGAACAGTTAATTTTTTGATCATGTAAATCTCACTTGCATTCTAATTACAGTTTATTTTTTATTTTTCTTAATTAATTTTTATTTTAATATTATTTTGTGGTCAACTTTGTCGTCAACTTTTCCAATTTTACTTTCACATTACCATCTAAACACTGGAAAAGACATAACATTTTCCAAATCACACTTCCTAACAACATCCAAACACCGGAAAACTTACTAACCAATTCCCAAGTTCCAAAAGGAACTATTACCAATTCCTCACTTCCTTACTTCCTCACTTCCACCGTCAACCAAACAGGTCCCACAAAGGTATACCTAGCTAGGTGTCAATTCAATTAGCCATAATTTTTTTGGCTGAATCATGAGAGATTATCAATTAGTAATTCCACTACAACAAATATGGTCTATAGCGGCACAATTTTGTAATAGTTTTACAAAATGCCGCCGTGCTTAACAATAATCCAATTATAAAGAATGAAGCTAACTTGAGTGTTTGATTGCAAGGAAGTGGGCGGAAGTAAGGAAATGAGAAAACATAATTGCTCACTTCTCTAACTATCCCAGTACTGGAAAAGAAAAATGAGAGAACTCTTTTTTCTTTTCTTTTTTTCCTTTTCTCTTTTCCTTTTTACACAATCACTTCCTCACTTTTAGAGTGTTATAGTTAATTTTGTGGTCATGTAAATCTCATTTGTAATATATTGTAACTCAAAACAGTTAATTTTATGATCATGTAAATCTCACTTACATTCTAATTACAATCTAATTTTTATTTTTTTTAAATTAATTTTTTTATTTTAATATTATTTATGGTGAACTTTGTGGTCAATTTTTTCATTTTCACTTTCACATTATCATTCAAACACCAAAAGAGGCATAACATTTTCAAATCACACTTCTCAGTAACATCCAAACGCCGAAAAACTCACAAATCAATTCTCAAGTTCTCAAAAAAAAAAAAAAACTTATAATAAAATTACCTTTCTAACTACTCCAATCCAAACCATACTTGTGGCTCAATTCAGATCTCTCTAATGATCTCTCGCGCGCGCGGTGATGGATCAGTGACGAATCCGGATTACTCCCCACCTCTCAAAGCCCTAGGGTTTCTCTTGTTCACGCAGCCACTGCGTTAGCGTCTAGGGTTTCTTTCTTCGTTCCATGATCCAATGTTGCCTACCAAGAAGACGGTATTCCTCTTTATCTCTCCATTTTGATTATCTCCATTTCTAGGGTTTTTCCCTCATTCGAATTGACAATTGATTTGTGATGTGAATGAAATGAAAATTGCAGAAAAAGATGACGGAGAGTATTAACAACAGGTTGGTCATGGAGATTAAGAGCTGTGAGTACATCCTAGGTTTCCTCAGAACCACGAGGAACTCAAAAGGTGATTCCTTTTTTTTTTCTTTTAGTAGATTGACCCAGTATTCTTTTGAATTTTGTTGTTCTCTCTATTGTTGTAATTGGTCTAATTTGATAATTTTGGGACTTAGTTTATTTCCTTGGTCATTGATTCATGTCTCAGAGGTGAACTCAGTGCTCTATATGGATTTCCTCTCTTATATCTTCTAGGTCTTAAAACTTCCTAAGTCTAGAATAAATTAGGGGATTCTACAGTGTAAATTGGTGGGTGGGTTGGGGGGTGGGGGGTTGGGGGGAGGGGGGTGGGGGGGGGGGGGGGGTGGAGATGGGGTGCGCTAGTTTTGTCAAGTTAGATTTGGCTCTAACCACATCCTGCATATTTGGTGTTAGGACTTTAAGGAGTTGATACTGTATTAGGTAATAGTTTAAGTATATCATTAATTATCATTTACATACATATAATGTTTTGGGATATATATAATTTGACTTCAGAATGGATAATCTCTGTAACTATAAAGCTTTACCAGTTTGGTGTAAAAGTTCTGTTTTTCTTTAGTTTCAAATATATTTTTATATGAAACTATGATATTTGAGAATATATGCCACTGATGAAAGCTTTATGTTTATTCCATTCATGCATTCTATTAAACAAATCATATCCTTTTGCTTCTTAAAGTGAAATTTCAATCTTGTTTTGAGTTAGCTTGTGCAAATGTTATCTATCGCTTATGCAAATCTTTATATGGATGGAAGAAAAATGATTGGGCTATGAAATATTAGAGACGCACACATTTAAGAACATGTAACTAATTTTCATATAGTGAAGTTCTGAATCTTCTGATTACTGCCGAGGAAGGGAGGGGAGGGGAGAAAAATTAAAGCCTGACTAGAGAGCACAAACATATTTAATTTATGTGTTGTGTAAACAGAACATGTCTCGTTTTCTTCTTTAAATTAGAAATTGTGAAGTCCTAATTGCTTGCAAAGTCATTCAAATTGTAATATATTTCAAAGAGTAGCTGAAATCGGCAACAAGATTAAAAATGTCAATCACATACATATTGGATAAGGGTGTTAAAGTGAGTTACTAAGCATACCTTTGAGTGGACTATTAAACTACTAAGTGCTAATATTGGGGAGCCATCATGATTGCTGCTTTTTTTTTTTTTGTGTGTGTGTGTGTGTGTGTGTGTGTGTAATAGTTTAATTTAGTACATCACGTGACTTCTTTTCTTGGCTATTTTACGTTACTGCCATTGATAACTTCTCAACTATTTTTTGAGATTTACCTTCAATATTTCAAACTTTTAATATGTAAAATATTGTCCTTGTAGAATACATGACACGGTGACTGTTAACATATGGTTATTCAATTAAGAGAATCATACAAGTGAGAATATTTGCTATGTAGGTTATATTCTATATGTGTTGTTGATCCTTTTATGAAGGATACTGTAATTCATGTATATTTTATGTTTCATGTCTTGTGAAAGCTAGTTATCATGTCGTGTGAAAGTTTATTTATATTTCGTTTATTTGTTATTTTTAATTATATGAGGTACATTGGCTGAATGATAATGTCATGTTTTTTATTATAGCTTATTTCTGTTTTGGCTTGTGGCCCGTGATAAAAACTTAATTGATTATGATGGATAGAACATGTGTTCTTCATTTGTAAAAAGCTGTCACTTTTCCTCTGTTCTATTAACAAATATTTTTCAATTTGTTATTTTTAGTTAAATTCTTGTTATATGTTATACATGAATAATATGAACTTGATCATCCTAAAGCTAGAAAGTGGACTTTTAAGTTATTAAGGAAAAAAATGGAGAGAATGGAAGTGTAATTTGAAGTACAATGATATTGGAAAGGTCTTGGACGTTGAACCAAGGGTTCAAGAGGACTAATGAGATGCATATTATATCCGTCAAAGTGAGCAAAGTTATTATTTCCTTATTTGTCGTTTTTCTCATTTTACTATAGTCTATGTCTCTACTACTTGTCTTGTCTATTTTTTTTAGATATAAATGCTCGTAGAGCCTTGAAGATGAAGCACACTTTGGGCACAAAGATCATCGCCCGCTTACGTGAGAAAAAGGTAAAATTATCTCATCAAACTTTTTCATGTTTGCATGTATATGGAAATATGAACTTTTAGTTTTGTAGTTAGTCTTCAGAATCCTTTTACTTCAATTTTGTAGTTGGACTGCAAAAATCTCATGCAACAGGTAGGAAAAGTAATATGCAACTTAGTTAGCTATCCGACACTAACCTCAAGGATAGATAAATAGAATGACAACATACTCTCTGCAGTTTCTTTTTATGTTTTTAATGTTTTGTATGAGCCACAAACTGTGCAATTTGTCCTTAAAATTGGCAACGTATCTAATATATGAACAGACTTTCACGCCAGAACATTCTACTGCTTCATAGAGACAAGCTTAGGCCAATGATATAAAGTTCAAAACTTCAGTAGACTTAAATCATTTTTCAAGAAAAAAAAAATCAAAAGAAAATCACTGGACCCGGCATTCTGAAACATGACTAGTTCAAACCTTCAGTATTGGAGATGTCATGCACTTAGGGTCTGTTTGGTTATCATAATTGGCCGTAATTCGTAAATCGTAATTGATAAAGTCTTTTACAGTTGTAAATGAGTTACATGCATGTAAATTTTACGATGTTTGGTTAGTAATATAAAGTTATAAGTGGGAAAGTGTGTTATATTTTACGGTGTTTGATTGTCATAATGTGTAAGTCGTAAGTGGAAAGTTGATCATAAAATTAACTATTTGGTGATTTAAAAAGTTCTAATATTGCAAATAAATACTAAAAATGTTAAATATTAAAAAAATAATATTAACATAAAAAATAATATAAATTTGCATGACGACAAAATTAATTGTAAGTGGGATGTAAGTGAGTGGTAATTGGGTTGCAAGTGAGTGGTAGTTGAGTTGCGTAAGTGTTTTACGAATTACAGTCCAAACAAATGTTGTAGTTGTAATTGGGTTGTAAGTCATTTACGAATTACGGACTTTTACGACAAAACAAACAGCCCCTAATAGAATATATACACCTAATTTCTCTAAGCACTGGCAATAGTGAACAACATCCAGTTCCTATTTAGTGCACTTGAGGGTGGTCTCCTTTTGGTTCATTTGAATATTTGTTTTTATGTTCTCTCATTGAGCAAACATATAAGCTAATTGAATCACCTGATTGAGTCCAACTTGCTTAACTTAGGATTAGGATACACTAAAAGCGATACTTTTTGGGCTGAAGTGCTAAAATTAGCGAAAGTATTTCTCATATTAATTATATTATTGTTGTATTAATAAAGTTCAAAGACACCAAGAGCTGATCATTGTTCCTCATATTTCTTTGTAGATAATGAGTTTAGAGGCCACAAGCTAAGTTGATCAATGGGGCACAAGCGGAGGAGTCAACCACTATTTTGATGGAGGCAAGCGTATTCTGGAGGAGGGTCAAAAAATTGCATGTGGAGGTTTGTGAGAGGAGAGGATGAGTATTCAGGAGATGCCTAAATTTTGGAAACATTTTTTGATGTTTTGAGGGTGTAATTTCTTAGGCACATTGAAATATTCTTGGGTATTGTAATTGAATATTGGTATTTTTGTGATTATTTCATTGTAATGGATAGTATTTCGTGTATTTGTGATTGTTTCATTTTAATTGTTGGCTCTATTCGAAATTTGTTTGTAGGTAATAATCTTTCTGTCGTTATACTTTAGTTAATTTGCAATGTACAGTGGCATTTGTTTTTAGCATGTTACAATTGTTAATATGTCGCTATATGTAACAATGTTTTAAGTAAAATATCGTTACATCATTTAGCAGTACGATCTACAATGGAATTTTTCATAAATGTTGATGTGAACATGACGTTACATGCTGCAACAACATTTTTTGAATGAAACGATGACATTTTTAATATCATTATAGGCCATTTTTCTTATAGTGTAAGTAATGCTTGTTTCAATGACCTAATAAGGTTGAAATTGTAATCAAGGCAAACATAAGCAAGAACTAGCTCACTAGCTAGGTCCCTATGATTTGATTTATTAGGCTTAATTGTACAAAGAAATACATTCTGTGTGTGTGTGTGTGTGTGTGTGTTGTGAGAGAGAAGATCTAAAATTTGTTTGATAGAGTATTTTAACTTATTGGATAGTTTAGAGAAGATTTGGATCTCAACAGCGAATGACAATGCTAACATCAGCATGGAGTTCACACAGAGGCATCGCGTCGATCGATCGCCTGAATGACTGACGTGCACAAGGTGTATGATGTGCTAATTCGTATGACAAGTGTACTAATCATTTTCAAGTAATATAGTAGTAAGTAGAGTATCATTCCCACGAGGATTATTGTTCAAATATCAACTCAATCTTTCCTAACTCTATTTGAATAATCGATTTAGTTGGAATATGTTGTGAATAAACTACTACTAAAAATGTTTGCTTTGTATATGAAAAGAAATAGGATAATGATTTCGGTAATTGTAATCAGGCAAAATATTAGACTTGTGACAATTCATCTTACTCATGCTAACAATCGGAATTCCCTATCCTAATTAGTACTTTCTCTCGAATAGTACTGTAGCACCCCGTACCCGAGATACGTACCCAGATACGAGTCCCAAAATTTTTTCGACTATATTGCTCAATTTCCTTCCTGTATGTGTTTTTGAGTTGTTATTACTTATATTCTTAAGTATCGGATCTGGATTCTCAGACCGAGAGTAAGCCCTGACCCGGACCGGGAACCCGTACCAGCCAGTAGCCCGATTTGATTTTCTGGTAGTCTAATTTGACCAATTTTAGTTTCAGAGACTGTTTTCTAATATTTTAGATTTTTCATGATTTCTGAAATTTTCTGAAATTTTTCTGCAAAATCTCCAAAACCGGTGTCGGTCGGCATCGCTGACTGATTCCCGGATTTTTAGTTTTCAAATGGGTTTGAATTTTCAGAAACGGCTTTCACAGTACTTCTTAGAATTTCATTTTCTATTTAAATACATTTTTTGAGATTTTTCTAAATTTATCAAAATTTGACCGATTCTGGTGTCGGCCGGTATTGCCGGAAGATTCCAGGGTTTTTAATTTGAAAACTACATCGAATTTCTCAAATCTGATTTCATCATGTATCTTAGAATAATATTTTCTATTTTTGAGAATTTTTCGGTACGTTTCTGAAACAGTCAAATTTTCGCCTTATTTAAATAATAATATTTTTACCGGCGATTTCCTTTCTGGCTTTTCCCTCCTCTACTCTCCTACTTTATGCTACCAGAAATTTTAACAAATAAAATAGATAAAAATAAAAAATTTTAAATATTTTATTTCCTTTTCTTATTTTTTTCAATTTTTTTTCTTTTATTTCTTTTTCTTTTATTAGCATTAATTTCTTCCCCATTTATCGGCTTAATCCACGCCCGCTGTCGCCCGCCGCCGCCCGACAGCCATAGGGCTGCGCAACCCTATCACCTCCCCCTAAGCCATCAAATCTTTCCCCCCTCATCATCTATTAAACCACCAACATCCCCATTCATTTCAAGTGAAATCAAAAATCCAAAGGAGAAAATCAACTTCATCTTCATCTTCTTCACAACTCCAACACACAAACCCACTCACGCACCGCCGCCTCCACCTTCACCACCACCACCTCCGGCCACCTCTAAACCCCCAATCAACTCCCCACAACTTCCAATCACCACCACAACCACCACAACAACCACCACCACCATCTTCCACCTCCATCAAAACCACCACCACCATATCAAAACACCACCCAACACCACTTCCTCCTCCCCCCAACCTCGCGCGCGCGCCCTGCTCGCCGCCGCCGCCGCCGCGCCGGCCGGCCACCGCCGGCGGTGGGAGCCGACCACCCCCTCCCTCCTTCTTCTTTTTTTCTTTTCTTTCTTTTCTTTCTTCTTTTCTTTCCTTAAATCCTTTCATTTCATTCTCTTTCTTCCTAATATAAAAACACTTTTCCCTCACATTCCAATAATACCCCCACCATATTCCTAAAACTACTTTCCCATATTTACATCAATACCCTCCTCCTTTTAATTCCAAACAAATTCCAAAATAAACCATATTTTCTCTCTTTTTCCTACAATCCTCTCTCTCCTCTCTCTCTCCTCTCTCATTCCCTCTCTAATAATTTTTATAAATATTTATAAATATATTTTTAATATATATAATTGCGGGCTAGTGGATTCTCGTGCGGGTCGCCGATTTTCTGGACTTTAACCGGTATTTTCGTCCCGGTTTCAGGCGAGTGCTTATTATTAAATTAAAATAATTACCCTTGTATTTATAACATGATATTGACATGTGAACATTTTAATATGCCTAAATACATGCTATGATAATTTTTAGTACATGACTCCATGCTATATTTAATTCCAACAATTGTCATGCTATATTTAATTTCGATAATTGTCATATTTAATTCTGATATTTGCCATGCTACACTTGACCCGTGACATCTGACACTGGCACACGGTATTTACACTGGTACACAGTATTTACACTGATATGATATTCATGACTGTGGCACTTAGTATTTACACCGGTACTCGATATATGGACCCGGTATTCGAGATATGACATACTTGACACCCGTACCTGACACATGGTTTATGATATGTTTTCATGCGGTACAAATACATGGACTTGACATCATGACTCTTGACTGGACACTACCACCCCTGATGCCTGATTATATGACATATCCATGACTATCACTTTTACGGGGACATGACATGATTATTATATTATTAATTGCCAGATATTTGGTACTCCTGAACTCCTGTACTCCTGTATACTTGAACCCCTGAAATAGGGAGGCTCCTGACATTACCTCTGATATTATACTCCTGTTGACCCCCGTAATAGGATAACCATGGATAATGTCCATTTGTGAACACCCCGTGAATATCATTATTTGAGACTCTGTTATATTTAAACAACTTACACCGGAATGGGGGAAATTGATGGGTATCGATATAGCTTCTGTGTTTATGGTGGCCATAAATATGTTGTACAACTTCCTGTAGGATTCGACCTGGTAGGCCACCAGGCGCTTCCGAGGGGTGTACTGGCACCCCTACCCCCTTGCCTGCCTGTCCGGGTGTGCTATAATCCCTTAGGTATATCCTGTGGGGAACGGTGACACTCTATTCCTGTTCGGGCGTATATTAAGACCTTCGGGCATATAGTAAATCCCGGTACCTAGCGGTACGTTCCGGCTCAGTATCGGATACTCCTGGACCGTTGTCCCGGGCATGCACGGGACCCATTCTAAACATGGTTCGTCGTTCCCCATCAATTTCCAATAACTAGTCTCGCTTGATTTGTATGCGGAAGTATATGGCACCGGTCATATACCGAAACATACAAATTTAACGAGTCTTAATAATAATAACTTGATAGTTGACTTATGGTTACATGAATTCTGTTACTTGTCATTTTTGATAGTTGTTACCCTATGCTTACTAATTTGATCACATGACCTGCTACACTTGCTTATTTCATGATTCACTATTTATTATGATTATTTCATGTTTATTGATCTTGGTATATATACTTGGCATGATGCACTTACTTTTATTTATACTTGCCACTTGGCTTCATTATGCACTCGCTGGGTTGCCCACTAACAACCCTGGATTTGTATGTTCAAATTTGTCAGGTTGGACTGAGGTGGACCCATCAGCTGAGGATCAGGCCTACCTCGAGGAGCAGGCAGATCAGCAGTAGTTCCGCCTAGTCTTTTCCGCTCACGAGATTCTCACTCTTCCAGCTCGTGAGTTTATCTTTTGTATTTCTGTACAGTCCTACTTTTGTAGTACCTGGTGATGTAATATTATGTCACAATTCGTGATAACTAAGTACTTGTACTGTTTTGGTATTGGAATGTATAATATCACGTATTTCCGCACTCTGATCCCTGTATTGTGATGTATTGATGCTTAGCGTACATACGGGATGGTTCCATCGCCCTGCGTATGTACGTCGCAGTGGCGTCTCCGTACCCGCCGGGATCAGGGCGCCACAGGTTGGTATCAGAGCCTAGGTTCTCACACCTTCAATACAGCCAGTCTGCAAATTAATGTTGTGTTAATTTGCGACTGAGTCACACGAGTCCTTATTATACATTCCAATTACAAAGTTATCTATTCTTTCCTTGAAATCCATCCCTTGGTTTCCGAAATCTCATGAAGTTCCTTATTTCATCACCTTTTCAGTCGGCTCGAATATGGAAAGGCGGGGGACACGGAACGGTCCCAGTACTTCCCGTGAAAGTTCGAACGGGGAGAACGACATGATGAGGCTACTCCAAGGGATGATGGATAGCCAGCAGCAGCAGGTAGAGCTTCTGCGGCAAGGATTGCTGACTGCGCCTCGGGAGCAGAGGCCAGGTACTATTTCAGATTTTCGGAGATTGCAGCCAGCAGAATTTTCAGGAACAGAAAAGCCCTTGGATGCAGAACAATGGTTGATAGACATGACCGATCTTTTGAAGGCGGCAAGAATTCCTGCTGAAAACCAGGTGGAAGTGGCCAAGATCCAGCTGAAAGATGTGGCGAGGACTTGGTGGCTAGCCGAGGAGGCGAGGCTAGAGACGCCTATCTTGTGGGATCAGTTTTCGAAGGGCTTCTATGAGAGGTTTTTTTCCAGCAACTGCTCAGAAGGAGATGGAGGAGCAGTTTATTAGGCTGCAGCAGTGGAATCGGTCAGTGGATGAATATGCTGCTGAATTTCTGAGACTTAGTCGGTTTGCACCATATATGGTGGCCGACGAGGAGAAGAGGGCTAGCCGATTTCAGCAAGGACTGAGGGTGGATATTCAGATGTTGCTTATACCCCACCAGCTGAAGTCATACTCTCAAGTTCTTTCTATTGCTCGTGATGTGGAGCAAGGATTGGAGAAGAAGAGGAGTTGAGCTGCAGCAGAAACCTATGAAGCGCCAGTTCCAGCAGGTGCACAAGGGGAACCCAGTCAGATCCTTTGGTGCCCCAGCAGCCAAATGACCATTTCAGCCTCCTTCCCAGCAGCTCGTGTGTGGGTACTGTCAGAAACCCGGACACAATCAGCGGAATTGCCGTATGGCCAATGGACTGTGTTTGGCATGCGGATCCGGCAATCACTCGGTGGGAGAGTGTCCATTCAAGAAGAACTGGAATGCAGCTCCAGCACCGCCAGCACTTCTAGTACGAGCAGCACCTCCAGCTCGAGCAGCTCCCCCAGCACTTTCAGCACCACCGATGAGGAGGAATCCAGGACCTGCAGACAGAGGAGCTCCACTTCCTCCCCAGCGTCGGACTCTGGGTCAGGCTCAGAGGGGACCCAGGACCGGAGTAGGCCGTGGGAGAGGCCAAGCTTTCAACTTGACAGCAGAGGAAGCTGAGGCATCTGGAGAAGTGGTGGCAGGTACCATTTTGGTCCACTCAGTTCCAGTCTTATCACTTTTTGACTCTGGTGCATCACATTGCTTCATATCCAGTAGATTTATTGCCTTGCACTCTATACCCCTAGTATGTTTGGGTAACCAATGGGAAATTAGTACGGGGAATGGGTAGTCCCTACTAATAAGATTAGCAAGGCGTGCCCTGTGGAGTTATGTGGTAGGAAGTTAGAAGCCGACATGTTCGTACTAGACACTGGAGGGTACGATGTGATCCTAGGCATGACTTGGCTCAGCAAGTATCATGCGGTGATCGACTGTCGGAACAAAAAGGTGATCTTCAAGATTCCACACCAACCGGAGTTTTAGTTCTTTGGAGAATGCAAGCCTCTTCGGAAGGTAGATCAACTGGATTGTGCCACTGCAGAAGATAAGAAGAAGACGGTGTCAGTGTGGAATGAATTCCTGGATGTCTTTGAGGAGATATCAGGACTCCCACCTGACAGAGTTGTGGAGTTCTCTATTGACCTTATTCCAGGAGCGACTCCCATCTCTAAAGCACCGTACCGGATGGCACCAACTAAATTGGCTATATTGAAGGAGCAGCTGCTGGAGTATTCGAGCAAGGGTCTGATTAGACCGAGTACTTCACCTTGGGGAGCACCAGTATGGTTGGCAAACAAGAAGGATGGTGGCAAGAGATTATGCATTGATTGCAGAGAGTTGAACAAAGTCACCATCAAGAACAAGTACCCTTTGCCGAGAATTGATGATCTATTTGATCAACTTCATGGGGCCCAAGTGTTCTCGAAGTTAGATTTGCAGTCAGGGTACCATCAGTTGAAGGTGAAGAAGGAAGACATTCAGAAGACGGCATTTAGGACTCGTTATGGTCATTATGAGTTCTTAGTTATGCCCTTTGGAGTTACAAATGCCCCAGCAGTCTTCATGGACTTGATGAATAGGATCTTCTCTCCCTATCTGGACAAATTTGTATTGGTATTCATTGATGATATTTTGGTCTATTCCAAGAATAAAGAGGAGCATGCGGAGCATTTGAGGATTGTGCTACAGACTCTCCGACTGGAGCAGCTTCATGCCAAACTTAGCAAGTGTGAGTTCTGGCTGGAGAGTATAGCATTCTTGGGCCATATTGTTTCTAAGGAAGGAATCTAGGTGGATCCCAGCAAGATTCAGGCGGTGAAAGACTGGCCGACTCCGAAGTCCGTGACAGAGATCAGGAGCTTCATCGGACTAGCTGGATATTATCGGAGGTTCGTGCAGGACTTCTCGAAGATTGCAGCTCCTTTGACCAAGCTGACCAGGAAAGGAGAGAAGTACATATGGACTGAGAAGTGTGCGTCTGCTTTTGAGGAGTTGAAAAACAAGTTGATTTCGGCTCCAATCTTGAAGACACCCTCAGGGACAGGAGGTATGGTTGTATATTGTGATGCCTCAGTGAAGGGCCTTGGATGCGTATTGATGCAGCATGGACATGTGGTAGCTTATGCATCCAGGCAATTAAAGCCTCATGAGAAGAACTACCCAACGCATGATTTAGAGCTGGCAGCTGTGATCTTTGCGTTGAAGATTTGGAGGCATTACCTGCTTGGTGACCGAGTGTTGATTTATACTGATCACAAGAGCCTGAAGTACATTTTCACTCAGAAGGAGTTGAACATGAGGCAGAGGCGATGGCTTGAGTTGATGGCAGATTATGATATAGATTTGCAGTATCATCCTGGCAAGATTAATGTTGTACCAGATGCCCTGAGTAGAAGACCAGAAGCCAACATGGTTATGTTGCTCACTCAGCAAGAGGAGTTACTCAAAGAAATGAGGCGGCTGGATTTGATGGTGATTCGGAGGACCAGTGGATCCGTGCAGTTGATGGCATTTCAGATCCAGCCAACACTGATGGAGGAAATCAGAGAAGCTCAGAAAGAAGATCCTAGATTGCTGAAGTTCAGAGAGCAAGTGGAGGCAGGACTGAGGACAGATGTCTGCATACATCCTGATAGTACACTCTATTTCGGGGGTAGAATTTGTGTGCCTCAGGGGGAGATTAGACAGAAGATATTGGCTGAGGCCCACAGCTCAGCTTACTCTATACACCCTGGAGGAACTAAGATGTATCAGGATCTGAAGCAACATTTCTGGTGGAATGCGATGAAGAGGGAGATCGCACAATTTGTGGCGAAGTGTCTAGTGTGTCAGCAAGTGAAGGCTGAACACCAGAGACCAGCTAGATTACTACAACCTTTGCCAATACCAGAATGGAAGTGGGAGCATGTTACTATGGATTTTGTCACCGCTCTACCCCGCAGTCCAAAGGGGAACAATGCAGTATGGGTAGTTGTTGACCGTCTCACTAAGTCAGCACATTTCATACCCTTCAGAGTGGGGCAATCTACGGAGCTTCTAGCAGAAAAGTACATGAAAGAGATTGTTCAACTGCATGGAGTTCCTGTGAGTATCGTGTCGGACAGGGACACGAGGTTCAGATCTCGCTTCTGGGAGAGCCTTCAAGAGAGTCTGGGGACCCGTCTGAAGTTCAGCACATCTTATCATCCAGAGACAGACGGACAGTCTGAACGGACCATTCAGATCCTAGAAGACATGTTAAGGGCTTGTATGATAGACTTCAAGGGATCGTGGGAAGACCATCTACATTTGGCAGAGTTTTCCTACAATAATAGTTATCAGGCGAGCATCAAGATGGCTCCATTCGAAGCCCTTTACGGCAGAAGATGCAGATCACCATTATGTTGGGATGAAGTTGGTGAGAGAAGGCATTGGGACCGGATGTGATAGTACAGGCAGTGGACAAGATCAGGACCATCCAAGAGCATCTTCGGGCAGCACAAGACAGACAGAAGAGTTGGGCAGATTCCCATAGAAGACCGTTGGAGTTTCAGGCAGGAGAGCATGTATTTCTGAAGATATCTCCGACCAAGGGAGTGATCAGATTTGGTGCACGTGGGAAGCTGAGTCCAAGGTATATAGGCCCGTTTGAGATATTGGAGCGAGTTGGAGAAGTGGCCTACAGATTGGCGTTGCCGCCATCACTGAAAGGAGTGCACAATGTGTTTCATGTGTCACAGCTGAGAAGATACATCAGGGATGAGAGCCATGTATTGGATTATTCAGAATTAGAGTTGCAGCCGGATTTGTCATATATTGAGCAACCAATGGCTATTGTGGACAGAAGTGTCAAGACCCTGAAGAACCGGACCATCCCATTGGTGCTTGTTTCATGGAACAGGCATAGTCCGGGAGAAGCGACTTGGGAGCGGGAAGACGTCATTCGTGACCGTTACCCACATCTGTTCGAACCTTGAGTGGTAATATTCTCTTGTACTCCATCTCTTGTCTTATCAATTATTTATTTCCATGTTCATTTCTTTCCTTATAGAAATTTCGAGGACGAAATTTTTGTTAGGTGGGTAGATTGTAGCACCCCGTACCCGAGATACGTACCCAGATACGAGTCCCAAAAAATTTTCGACTATATTGCTCAATTTCCTTCCTGTATGTGTTTTTGAGTTGTTATTACTTATATTCTAAAGTATCGGATCTGGATTCTCAGACCGAGAGTAAGCCCTCACCCGGACCGGGAACCCGTACCAGCCAGTAGCCCGATTTGATTTTCTGGTAGTCTAATTTGACCAATTTTAGTTTCAGAGACTGTTTTTTAATATTTTAGATTTTTCATGATTTCTGAAATTTTCTGAAATTTTTCTGCAAAATCTCCAAAACCGGTGTCGGTCGGCATCGCTGACTGATTCCCGGATTTTTAGTTTTCAAATGGGTTTGAATTTTCAGAAACGGCTTTCACAGTACTTCTTAGAATTTCATTTTCTATTTAAATACATTTTTTGAGATTTTTCTAAATTTATCAAAATTTGACCGATTCTGGTGTCGGCCGGTATTGCCGGAAGATTCTAGGGTTTTTAATTTGAAAACTACATCGAATTTCTTAAATCTGATTTCATCATGTATCTTAGAATAATATTTCTATTTTTGAGAATTTTTCGGTACGTTTCTGAAACAGTCAAATTTTCGCCTTATTTAAATAATAATATTTTTACCGGCGATTTCCTTTCTGGCTTTTCCCTCCTCTACTCTCCTACTTTATGCTACCAGAAATTTTAACAAATAAAATAGATAAAAATAAAAATTTTAAATATTTATTTCCTTTTCTTATTTTTTTCAATTTTTTTTCTTTTATTTCTTTTTCTTTTATTAGCATTAATTTCTTCCCCATTTATCGGCTTAATCCACGCCCGCTGTCGCCCGCCGCCGCCCGACAGCCATAGGGCTGCGCAGCCCTATCACCTCCCCCTAAGCCATCAAATCTTTCCCCCCTCATCATCTATTAAACCACCAACATCCCCATTCATTTCAAGTGAAATCAAAAATCCAAAGGAGAAAATCAACTTCATCTTCATCTTCTTCACAACTCCAACACACAAACCCACTCACGCACCGCCGCCTCCACCTTCACCACCACCACCTCCGGCCACCTCTAAACCCCCCAATCAACTCCCCACAACTTCCAATCACCACCACAACCACCACAACAACCACCACCACCATCTTCCACCTCCATCAAAACCACCACCACCATATCAAAACACCACCCAACACCACTTCCTCCTCCCCCAACCTCGCGCGCGCGCCCTGCTCGCCGCCGCCGCCGCCGCGCCGGCCGGCCACCGCCGGCGGTGGGAGCCGACCACCCCCTCCCTCCTTCTTCTTTTTTCTTTTCTTTTCTTTCTTTCTTCTTTTCTTTCCTTAAATCCTTTCATTTCATTCTCTTTCTTCCCTAATATAAAAACACTTTTCCCTCACATTCCAATAATACCCCCACCATATTCCTAAAACTACTTTCCCATATTTACATCAATACCCTCCTCCTTTTAATTCCAAACAAATTCCAAAATAAACCATATTTTCTCTCTTTTTCCTACAATCCTCTCTCTCCTCTCTCTCTCCTCTCTCATTCCCTCTCTAATAATTTTATATAAATATTTATAAATATATATTTTAATATATATAATTGCGGGCTAGTGGATTCTCGTGCGGGTCGCCGATTTTCTGGACTTTAACCGGTATTTTCGTCCCGGTTTCAGGCGAGTGCTTATTATTAAATTAAAAATAATTACCCTTGTATTTATAACATGATATTGACATGTGAACATTTTAATATGCCTAAATACATGCTATGATAATTTTTAGTACATGATTCCATGCTATATTTAATTCCAACAATTGTCATGCTATATTTAATTTCGATAATTGTCATATTTAATTCTGATATTTGCCATGCTACACTTGACCCGTGACATCTGACACTGGCACACGGTATTTACACTGGTACACAGTATTTACACTGATATGATATTCATGACTGTGGCACTTAGTATTTACACCGGTACTCGATATATGGACCCGGTATTCGAGATATGACATACTTGACACCCGTACCTGACACATGGTTTATGATATGTTTTCATGCGGTACAAATACATGGACTTGACATCATGACTCTTGACTGGACACTACCACCCCTGATGCCTGATTATATGACATATCCATGACTATCACTTTTACGGGGACATGACATGATTATTATATTATTAATTGCCAGATATTTGGTACTCCTGAACTCCTGTACTCCTGTATACTTGAACCCCTGAAATAGGGAGGCTCCTGACATTACCTCTGATATTATACTCCTGTTGACCCCCGTAATAGGATAACCATGGATAATGTCCATTTGTGAACACCCCGTGAATATCATTATTTGAGACTCTGTTATATTTAAACAACTTACACCGGGATGGGGGAAATTGATGGGTATCGATATAGCTTCTGTGTTTATGGTGGCCATAAATATGTTGTACAACTTCCTGTAGGATTCGACCTGGTAGGCCACCAGGCGCTTCCGAGGGGTGTACTGGCACCCCTACCCCCTTGCCTGCCTGTCCGGGTGTGCTATAATCCCTTAGGTATATCCTGTGGGGAACGGTGACACTCTATTCCTGTTCGGGCGTATATTAAGACCTTCGGGCATATAGTAAATCCCGGTACCTAGCGGTACGTTCCGGCTCAGTACCGGATACTCCTGGACCGTTGTCCCGGGCATGCACGGGACCCATTCTAAACATGGTTCGTCGTTCCCCATCAATTTCCAATAACTAGTCTCGCTTGATTTGTATGCGGAAGTATATGGCACCGGTCATATACCGAAACATACAAATTAAACGAGTCTTAATAATAATAACTTGATAGTTGACTTATGGTTACATGAATTCTGTTACTTGTCATTTTTGATAGTTGTTACCCTATGCTTACTAATTTGATCACATGACCTGCTACACTTGCTTTATTTCATGATTCACTATTTATTATGATTATTTCATGTTTATTGATCTTGGTATATATACTTGGCATGATGCACTTACTTTTATTTATACTTGCCACTTGGCTTCATTATGCACTCGCTGGGTTGCCCACTAACAACCCTGGATTTGTATGTTCAGATTTGTCAGGTTGGACTGAGGTGGACCCATTAGCTGAGGATCAGGCCTACCTCAAGGAGCAGGCAGATCAGCAGTAGTTCCGCCTAGTCTTTTCCGCTCACGAGATTCTCACTCTTCCAGCTCGTGAGTTTATCTTTTGTATTTCTGTACAGTCCTACTTTTGTAGTACCTGGTGATGTAATATTATGTCACAATTCGTGATAACTAAGTACTTGTACTGTTTGGTATTGGAATGTATAATATCACGTATTTCCGCACTCTGATCCCTGTATTGTGATGTATTGATGCTTAGCGTACATACGGGATGGTTCCATCGCCCTGCGTATGTACGTCGCAGTGGCGTCTCCGTACCCGCCGGGATCGGGGCGCCACAGGTACCAATTTTATTTTCTAAATATAGAATCTACAATCTTTCGATCTAGTAGATTACTAGTCAGAAAATGCATTAAGAGTGATGGATATTCCTACTTGACTGCACAACTCTTAAGTCTCAACGTTTCGAGTTATGGTTATTAATCCTAGACGCTTTTCCTAGGTTATCTTCTCTCGGACTCTAATCTAACCTTCTGATTAACTGTGCGTATCAATTATAATATAAAACATACGATTAACAACTTAGCATGCAAAAGATTCAAACTTTATAAAGCATGTAGTAGAATTCGCATAAAACACAATACTATATCATCAATACAATTCCTACATCTTGCCCCTAGTTAAGAAAAATTAGTTCATAACTAAAAAAATAGAACAAATTATAATATAAGAATAGATCATGGAATAAAATCAATCAAAGAAAAAAGTAAAGAAAGAGAAGAAAGCACCAAGAAAGATAAAGTCTTGAAGAATTCCCTGCTGAAAGTACTCTGAGATTTAATGGATAACAACAGAATTTTAGTGATTTTCGCTCAAATAAAAGAGAGAATAAAAAGTTATTTTTGAAACAAGAGGTTTGGCGGCGTTTATATAGAACAGAGAGCAGTAGAATCCTGGTCGAATATAAAAATCTAAGTTTTCTTTATTTACACGAATTACTGAAAAAATTTTATCCACAACTGCCTCCATAGGATGGCCACCTCGCCGAAATTACGGCCACCTTGCCGAACTTCTAACTACAATGAAGCTCTACTTTTTGACTCGTATTGACCTCTGAGTTTGCATTCCTGTTGACTGATCCATGGCTGCTTGGCCGAATTCTACGACCGAGTGGCCGAATTCTTGATCCATTTCAGTCCCAGATTTTTGTGAAATTTCTGATTTTGCGTGAAGGCTCTGTTAAGATGTCTCATCTCTGCTTCAGATATCTGGTTCTGCATTTCTTTTGTTCATTTAATACTGCTAATTTGTCTATTTTTACTCTTTTTCTTCTAATTTGTTCTTGACTTAAAATCTGTAAAATAACACTAATAAAATACCCATGCAGTATTAAATATGGCAAATAATAGGCATAAAAAGTGATGTAAAACATGTATATAAAGAATACACATCACACCCCCCATACCTACCTTTTGCTAGTCCTCAAGCAAGATCCTAATCTAAAAAGAAAAAGAAAAACTAAAAATCTTAAAGATAAAATTATAATCCAATTTCGTAGGAATCACGATTGCACTTAGCACATGCAACAAGCCGTTAAACCCCTAGGTTACCCTAGTGGACGAGTGTTGTCTCGTGAGGATTTTCAGTGAATTATACCCACAAAATTCAGTGAAATAGTTTAAAAGATGAGAATAGATTAAGATAAAAAAGAATCAAAAATAAAGAAAATAGAAAAAGAAAGATAAAAATAAAGAAATACAAAATATTTTGGAGGGGTAAGCATCACTAATGTATAAGTTCTCCAGTTAGCATAAACTCTCATTATCAAGTTCAATCACTTATGAAGAATTCTATCATCTAATTTTGTAGAAATTTTCAAATCTTAGCCTATATCACTATCCTTCCTAAGTTTTCTGATCCCATGCATCTTTGTGAATGTGCATAGTTCTTAACTTGGATTTTGATTCAAATTATATACTTAAAATATTTTTTTATAGAAGTTTTGAAGTATTACCACTTCGTTGCCATTTAAGCTCTTCTCTTTATATATATATATATATATATATATATATATATATATATATATATATATATATATATATATATATATATATATATATATATATATATATACATAACTGATCTAATTCTATTTCGTGTAAATATCAAGACTTCTCGAGACCAAGATATCTAACTAATTGATCATTTGACTTGTTAATATATATTTTTTCAACTTACCTAACTGTTATTCACGTAAATACAAAGGCTTCTTGAGGCCAAAGCATCTAACTAATCAATAGTTAAGGTTCTTATTATAATTATTTTATTATTATTATTTTAAGTATTAAGTAATCCTCATTATCCCAAACTTAAACCAATGTGTAAGCGTAGATAAGATGCATATTCCCATGGACAAATTCTAGATGACAATAATGTTTTAAAATTTTTCATCTCTACTCAAAGACTTTAAAATTCCATCAAATTGATATTTCTTATCCAATTCAAGTTATATGGTTATTAAATTCCTTACGACTAGGTAAACTTACTGAAATTTAAATTTTTTAGTTAGTAAAAGAAAAAAAATCTAGAAAAATCCTAAAAAGGAAAGAAATAAAAAATTCTAACCTAAAAATAAAGAAAAAAGAAAAAAAGAAAAATCCTAGACCTCTCTCCCATACTTAAACCTTGGCATGTCTCCATGCACAAAATCAGGATTGAGAATCACCCTAAAATTTTCAAATTCAAAAAAAAATCATTATTAAATCAAGATCTGATTATCACAAAATAAAGTAAGCTTGAAAACCATATATCTCGGAAACAGACCCAGAAAAATAGGTATTTCAGAAAGTTTACACCTGAAAAATTCCTGGTCAAACGTCCACCAGAGTTCGGCTGGCTGGCCGAAAATTCAGCCACGGGCTGAACTTCTAGTCTTTTGATGCTCTGTCTTCTAGTGCTTATGTTTGTGGTGATTTTGTGGTTCATCTGGGAGTATTGGATCAATCTACAATGGGGATACCTGACATACAGAAGACACAAGTTAGTGCTAAAGAAAATTAAAAATAAAAAAATAATAAAAGTAAGTTAGAAAACTTGGGTTGCCTCCCAAGAAGTGCTTTAAGTTATAGTTATTAGCTAGACTTTCTGCTGCACGTTAAAGTGCCTACCTGTAACCTACAGAGAAAAAAGATTTTTATGTTAAATCTAAAGACAAAATTCAAAGTAGAATAGTAATCGATATTATTGATATTGAAAATTATACAATCCCCAACTATGGCGCCTAAAACTTGATGTGTAGATTCGTATGGCAAGAGTACCAATCATTTTCAAGTAATATAGTAGTGAGTAGAGTATCGTTCCCACGAGGATTATTGTTTAAGTATCAACTTAATCTTTACCAACTCTATTTGAATAATCGATTTAGTTGGAATATATTGTGAAAAAATTGAAAGTACACCTAGAGTGGGGGTGAATAGGTGTACCGCTAATCTAATGGAATAAATGCGAAAATTAAAACTAATTTGCAACAACACTTCGTGCAACCAACGAGTGTAGCCGAATTCCCCGTGAAGGGCTCTGGACTAACTCCTTTTGATTCCTCTGAATAAGAGTTGAGGCGCTATATGAAGCTCTCGTGGTTAAGCACAAATGAGGCACACAAACGCAACCAAGCATATATAGGAATAGACAATATGGGTGATGCAAGGCACAACACAAGCATATAATATATGAATGATATGAATGATGCACAACACAAATAAAGAGAGAGAGAGTTGAAAGTCAATGGATCAAACGCAAACAACAAGATGTATTTCGAGGTTCGAGCACCGAGCTCTACGTCCCCGCCTTCACCGAGAAGGATTTCCAATCCACTAACTTGTCCACCTAGGACTCCACCGAGGGAACCTCCACCGAGGATTTGCAAATACAACCGGGAGTACCGAACTCCTCTCTCAACCAATACAACCTCCACCGAGGCAATCAAATGGTCTACCAAAGACCGGAGTACCGAACTCCACAAACCAACCAATACAACCTCCACCGAGGCCACAAACACCACAATCCACCTCTACCGAAGAGGGATACAAATCCACCACCAACTCCACCTCACCAAGAGGGAGTAAACAACAACCTCAACCTCTACCAAAGAGGGAGCAACCAACAACCAAATCCACCTCTACCAAAGAGAAATACAACAAAAGAAAGGGTGTACAACAAAGTGGTATATCTCAACCACAAACTAAATCCTTTTCCCATAAAATAAATGATCCTATTGTAGGCTGTCTAAAAAACAGACAAGCCTTTAAAAGCAGAGATCCAAGCTCAAGACGCGTTGGCTCGACACCCGCGTCTCAGCATCAGGACGCGTTGGCTCGACACCCGCGTCTCAGCATCAGGACGCGTTGGCTCGACGCCCGCGTCTCAGCATCAGGACGCGTTGGCTCGACACCCGCGTCTCAGCATCAGGACGCGCTGACTTAACGCCCGCGTCTCAGGATCAAGACGCGCTGACTCGACACCCGCGTCTCGGCTGCAACTACCCGAAATAAGGGGCCAGTCACCGCACATGTAGCGGGAAGTGGCCCCTCTTTGTGGAGCGTTTTCAGGGGGCACGTTCATCCCCAGGGACCTCTATAAATAGCCCTGTTGGCATCAACAGAGACAGACACACAGGGAGAGACGTACCTACATACAGGCATACGCATCCAACACGCGTAGAGAGAGACACGCACGATCACCGGACGAAGGCATCGTCAACAGAGAAGGAGAGAAGACTCTTCAGCAAGCTTACTGCGTACTAGCTGCTCTTTGCCTAGCTCCTCCTCTAGAGTTTTGGTAGACAGAGCCGAGTTACTCTCTCTACCGACCGAAGAGAAGATCCCGACGGTCCAAACAGTCATCCGGTCAACGGAGAACAAGATTCACTCTCCACCGCCACACGAAGAACCCAGCATTAAACAAAGGGGGGATTCAAGATTCAACATCCTCCCTCCCTTGTAACCGGAAAGAAAGGAAAGTCTGGTTGTAATTGTTTCAACTGATTCAAGGAAATATTTTACACCCCGATCCTTCTCACCTAAAATCTCCTTCCGGGCACCTACAAGAGATGGCGACCCCGCTGGGGACTCTGTTTGTCACTGATGAACAAGCTGTGGCGCAGGATGATGTTCTCCGTAAGGGGAAGATGGTCGAAACGCTCGTTGTCGAGTTCGACCAGGCGAAGTATGAAGAGTTCCTCTCTTCTGGCTCCAAGAGCCCAAAGACCCGCGTCTGCCGCAGGGTCTCAACTGAAAAGCTACCCAAAGCCCAATCTGAGGCTCTGCCGGGTGCCGATGCCCACTGTGCCAAGACAAGTTCACGCGCCAACGCCTCCCAGAAGGCCCGCGTGACCTCAGGCACTGCTGTTGCGATCAACCGCGTCGCACAGAACACACGCGCCAACGCCTCCCAGAAGGCCCGCGTGGTCCCAGGCACCACTGCTGCTGCGATCAACTGCGTCGCGCAGAATACCCGCGTCAACGTCTCTCAGGAGACCCGCGTGGTGAACACTCTTGGTTCTGTAAACCAGGAGGTTGTTGGTTTCTCCCCTCCTCCACGACGCAACCGGAATGCTGAGCGTCGACAGAGGAGACGCGCGCGTCAACTCCAAGTCGGAACCGTTGGTTGTCTGACTGGGGGTGGACGCGGCGTACAATCTGATGCCTTGCCCGCACCTCGTCCAGTGCGTGAGATCCGCGTTTGGCGACCCAAACGCGAGACTCCTCAAGTTGAGTCCTCTGAGGACCAACTCATCAAACGCCAGGGTGAAACCTCCGCGTCTTTTCAAACGCAGGAAGTACGCACTGTAGGCGTGGGGCCCAGCAGCCCGCTCTCTCTCAAGCAACTCTGCCCAAACGCATCAGGCAGCAACGCGAGACTCGCGTGCGCGTCATACAGCCGCGTCATGAGAGCCGCGTCCCTGAAGTCTGCGTCCAGGCTGAACAGCACATGACTGTCTCCCGTCTTCGACGTTGCGAGACCAGTCTCTTTAATCCCCCTCCCACGGATTTGAGGGATTATTTGACAAGGAAAAGAAGTGCCAATCAAGCCACTTCGTCATGCTGCTGTCAACAGCTCATCCATATGCTCTCTGGATGCCATTATGGATCAGGCATGCACCAGCAGTCCTTAATCAGACAGCTGACCCTGATTCCCCCGTCAGCCAAAAGAAGACGCTCCCACAGAAGGAGAACCTTTTCAGATGTTGAATACCCGGAGCTTACTGCAAACATGACTAGCAGAAGCAAGGGAAAACAACCAATGGTCAACTCAGAGGAATCTGACTCTGAGCCGGAAGGGGTGTATCAACACACTCGCACCCGGACGGGGGCCATTCCCCCAATTGACTATAATGCCTTAGCCCGCGGCATTAGAATGGGTGATTCTCACTCCGCTGTAGTGGAGTCGCAGGCTTCAAACTCTTCCGTCGAGAAGGAGGCTTCCGCCTACATGGCAGACACTCCTGAGGAGACGGCCAGACGTTTAGAACAGACGCAGAAGCGCCAGATGGATATAATCGCCTCTCAACAGAGATCCATTGACTCCCTCAAGCATATGCTTGAGAAATTGCTTGAAGAAAGAGCGAGATCTCCTCCTAGACGGCGAAGGGGAAAGGGAGAAAGGGAGAGAAAGCCCACCCTCCGAACCTTCCGACGGGACACGACGATCTACCTCGGATGTGTCCAAGCCCTCGTCGCAGGCAAGAAGCGACCCAGACCCGAAAAAGGCTCATGCTAAAAGAATGAGCCTGCTGGAGCAACGACTCAATGCCCTTGCCAGTCGTAAAGATCTCCAAGAGGCTGGAGTAGTCCGGCCCTATCCGGCCGAGTGGGACTTAGTCCCGTACCCTCCTAAGTTTAAGGCTCCAACTCTCCAAGCATTTGACGGGAAGGGGTCACCCAACCAGCACATCTACTACTTCAAATCCCAGACCGGGAATGTAGTAGATAACGACGCTATACTGACGCGACTGTTCATAGGCACCCTGAAGGGGTTGGCCTTTGAATGGTTCATGAAGCTCCCAGAAGGTTCAATCAAGAACTGGAGCGACTTGGAGAAGCTGTTTCTGACACGCTTCTTCGAAGATGACTCGGAAGTGACAATGCCCACCCTTTTAGCAACCAAACAGCGAAAGGGAGAGTCCGTCAAGTCTTTCGTAGAAAGATTTCGGAACATGGCACTCCGATGTCCAAGCGGCATGACCCAGGCCACCCTGGTGGAAACATGTCGTCATAATCTCCAAACCTCACTCCTTGCTCAAATAGGAGTTGCTGAAAGCCGCACCTGGAAACAATTAGTCCAACAAGGTGAACAGGCTGAGGAGATTGTTGCCCGCGTCAGGGCAGAAGAAGGCAGGCCCAGGCCAGAGAGGTCAACAAGGCGTGCGCAGGACACATCCCTCCAAACAAAGCGGAAGGATAACTTGGCGACGGAGACCAAATCCCCCGCCAAACCTCAAACAGGCAGGGCAAGTGGCTCTTCAAGCCAGCCACGCCCCAACAAGCAGTATTCCTTCAAGGAGGAACATGTCGATTCGCTCTTCAAGCTACTCAACAAGAGCAATCGGCTGAAACTCCCTGAAGTTAGATGCCCAGAGGAAGTCGGCAAGACCGACAATCCCAACTACTGTATGTACCACAGAATGTTGGGACATCCTACCAAAAGCTGCTACGTCTTCAAGGACATCCTTCAGGCTCTGATTGACGCGGAGGTGTTAAAGCTCCGACCAGAGCAGAAGAAGGTCACGGCCAACGTAACGTCAGTTCTCCAGTTCGGGAGACAACCTCCTACACCTGCAGGGGTAACTCCTATTCCAAGGGGAGAATTAAGAGTGGTCAACACAGACCCTCACCAGCAACAGGAGAAGGGCTTGGTAGCCGTCCCTACACCTCAGGGGGAAACCATGTGGGTCCACCCTGACCTCGTCAATGAACAACAATGGACTACTGTGACCAACAGAAAGTCCAAAGGCAAGGCAAAAGCTTCATCGTGCCATGTGATCTGCGCTTCCTCTCGAGAAGCGGATACTGATGTTCCCTCGTTGACTGACTCAGAAGAGGAAACAATAGTCCTGGCCGCAGAGCCCAGCCAACCGATGGCGGGGACCCGTTCAGGACAGGCATACTTGAAGCAGTACGGCGAGACGGTAGCGGCTTCTCCGCAACCAGCCGTAGAACCAGCCAAGCCCTCCACAAAACCACCTGTGGAGAAACAGAAAGAAACCCGGTTTTCTCGGGTTCTTTCAAAAGGTGCAGCAGAAGGATCCTCGACACCTTACCGCTTCGATGTCTTGGCTCAACTAGCCAACATCCCGGCACGCATCACCTTGTATGAACTCCTGAGGCTATCAAAGTCAACCAGAGAGGCTCTACAAGAAGCTTTGGCAAATGCTGAGGTCTTCATGACCCGCGTGCCAAGGGAGGAAGATGTAGAGGATTGCCTCCACGCCTCCCCAAATGCTCCCTGCATCACCTTCACAACAGATGACATGCAGGTTAAAGGGAAGCATGACCGACCCCTATACTTCACAGGATATATCGGGTCATCCGAGGTAAATCGCATCCAGGTAGACCCAGGGTCCGCGCTGAGTATCATACCTCGCCGAGTCATGCAATTTCTGGGCATTCCTACCCATCGTCTGAGCCCTACCCAGACAACTATTTACGGGTTTAATGCCAATAGCTCCCGTCCGATGGGGAAGATCAAGCTCAAATGCCAGATCGGGAGCCTCAAGTCGGAAGTGACATGCTACGTCATTGACGCTGACACTTCCTACAACCTGTTGCTGGGACGACCATGGATTCACCGTAATTCCATCGTTCCCTCCACTCTCCACCAAGTCATGAAATACATTGACGAGAGTGGACAAGTTCAAACGTTGATTGCCGAAAGGCATCCGTTTAAAGGGGTTGAAAACTATTTCACGGACTCCCTCCTATATCAGGATCCTGAGGAGACTAATGAAACCCCGCAACCAGAGGAGCTAGACTCTGGTAATGAGGCTGACATTGAGCCTGAGAAAGAAGAGTGCCTATGGGAGTTGGAACCCCTTGTAAAGAGCACTAATAAGCTCGATATTGACAACACCACCGACGATGCGGGTGGTTGGTACATTAATGAAGATTTAGATTTTGCGTATTTTCCTGTGTATGTTTCCGATTCAATACCGTCGGATACTACTACCGACGTGGACGATGACCTCTGGTCGGCAATGGATGCTTTGACATCTTTGCATGTACCGGTGAAATCATCTTTCGGGACATACCAAGATAATGGTAATGCGCAAGAATCTATATTTATGGTTCCAGCCAGACGAAAAGGCCAAAGACCAATACTTTTTGGGCGAATCTCGTCTGAACCGATGCCTCACGAAGAATCGGAAGGCGAGGATGAATCCCCTCAGTTCAATCATTATGAACCGAAAGCGCTCAGAATGATGAAACGCATGGGATATGACCTAACCAACAGGCCCGGATTAAACTTCGGTAAAGGAAGGAGAACGCTGCTCCGGTCCTTTGTGCCGAAAGGGAAAGCACCTGATTATTATCATCAGACGCGCCGGGGGTTGGGCTATGTATCAACTCCAGTCCCATCAGCCTCTGATTCTCGAGAGTCGTCAGGTCACGATTGCTCTTCAGACACGTCATCGTGGGAGTCAGATGTCAGTGTCGGCAACATCTTCAAAGGGCTTTCAGTAAACGTGGTTTCAACAGGCCATCTGGAAGATGAAGATGAAGAAATGATCCAACCTGATACAGATCCTTGGATCAAACATTTGAATGCTCTTTGGGATATCCGCTTTGAACAGCGTGAGCCACCCACAGAAGATAAGGTTGTTCAAATCAACCTAGGAGATGAGGCCAACCCAAAGCCCATTTTCATAAGTGACGGCTTGTCACCTTCGGAAAAGGAGGATCTAATATCTCTTGTACAAGAGTATATAGACGTCTTCGCCTGGAATTATGAGGACATGCCTGGACTTGATCCTCAAGTGGCTATGCATCGCCTCAACATCAATCCGGACATGAAGCCTGTTAAACAACAGCAGCGACGGTTCCGTCCAGAGATAATGGAGGCAATTCAATCAGAAGTCAGAAAGCTTATTGATTCTGGCTTCATCAGGGAGGAACAGCATCCCGACTGGGTAGCCAACATCGTCCCCGTCACCAAGAAGAATGGGAAGATCCGGATCTGCATCGACTTCCGTGATCTAAACGAGGCCTGCCCCAAAGACGAATTCCCATTGCCAATCACAGATGTCATGATTGACAATACTTGTGGATTCGAGCGAATGTCCTTTATGGACGGGTTCTCAGGATACAATCAAATCAAGATGTATCCCGATGACGAAAAGCATACCTCCTTCAGGACTCCTCTAGGGGTATATTGCTATACTGTCATGCCTTTTGGACTGAAAAATGCAGGGGCAACATACCAAAGGGCCATGAACGTCATTTTTCATCAGCAGATACGCAAAACGGTGGAATGTTATGTCGATGACATCGCGGTGAAAAGTCGCACTAAAGGTGATCACATAGCAGACCTGAAGGTGGTCTTCGACATCATGCGGGCTCATCAATTGAAGATGAACCCCACCAAGTCCTTCCTGGGGGTAGCCAGTGGCAAATTCCTAGGATTTGTTGTGACTTCCACAGGAATCCATTTGGATCCGGAGAAAGTCCGCGCTATCCAAGAGATGCAACCCCCCAGAAGCCTCAAGGAGCTCAGGGGATTACAAGGACGATTGGCGTACATCCGCAGGTTCATATCAAACCTTTCCGGGAGATGCCAACCCTTCGCCAAGCTGATGAAAAAGGGTGTTTCATTCATTTGGGACGACGCTTGTCAAAAAGCATTTGAGGAGATCAAACACTACCTCACCCAACCACCAGTTCTTGCAGCTCCGGTGTCCGGAAAGCCTTTCTTGGTATATGTTCGAGCAATGGATCATTCCCTGGGAGCTCTACTAGCTCAGAATGATGAACAAGGACGAGAACAAGCAATCTACTACCTAAGTAGAACAATGATCGGAGCCGAACATCGGTACAACCCGATCGAGAAGGAATGTTTGGCGCTGGTGTTCGCTATTCAGAAAATGCGACACTATCTAGTAGGCCAAACTATAAATGTCATATCAAAAGTCAACCCTCTGAGGTTACTCATGACAAAGCCTTCCTCGTTGAATGGCCGGCTGGCAAAATGGGCCATGTTGCTATCCCAGTATGATATGCACTTTCTGCCGCAGAAAGCCATTAAGGGACAAGCGGTGGCAGACTTCCTAGCTGAACACCCAGATCCAAGGGCAGCCAAAGTCTACGAGGATCTCCCAGACGAAGTGGCCGAAGCCTACCTGACTCAGACATCGTTCGAAAGTCAAGTGTGGCAACTTTTCTTCGACGGTGCATCAAGGACAAGCCCGAAGGGACACATAGTAGCGGGGGTAGGAGTGATACTCGTCTCCCCACAAAATTATGTGATTCCCCGAGCTGTCTCACTAACGGAGCCTTGTTCCAACAATGTGGCGGAATACAATGCTCTATTGATTGGGATGCAGCTCGCCGATGAGATTGGCGTTAAAAATCTCGAAGCATACGGTGACTCTAAACTCATCGTCAGTCAAATTCGCGGAGAGTACGAAGTCAGACATGAGGACTTAGTACCCTATTACAACGCAACTCCACATGGCCGAGGGTTTGCTAACTTCTACATCGACCATGTACCGCGCAGGCAAAATGCGCACGCCGATGCACTCGCATCCCTGGCAGCCTCCTTAGCTCTTCCAACTGGAGCAATGGAGAAGATATTCGTCTACAGCCACGACCTGTATTGCCAAAAATACTCTCAAGGACTATCATGAGTCAAAGGGAGATTGTCGAGGCAAAGAAGTGTTGGAATTGTCGGCCGGTCCAGAGCTTAAAGACTGGCGATTCCCCTACATTGATTTTGTCTTATACGGCATCTTGCCTGAGGACGCCAAGGAGGCGGCTGCCATCCGAAGGAAAGCCCCTAAATTCTACTATAATGCGATTTCGCGAACATTGTATCGTCGATCGCATGACGGGATCCTGCTCCGATGCCTCTCATCAAAAGAAGCCCAAGGAGTATTGAAAGAAGCCCACGATGGTACTTGTGGAGCCCATCAACCTGGCCCAAAATTGGCACATCGACTCCAAAGGTTGGGTTACTATTGGCCAAAAATGATCGCCGATGCTGTCGCTTATGCTAAGAGATGTCACGCCTGTCAAATACACGGCGATTTCATCCATCAAGCACCAGGGTACCTCCACTCTACGACCTCTACCTGGCCGTTTGAAATGTGGGGGATGGACGTGGTTGGCCCTATCAGCCCACCATCATCGAAAGGACATCGGTTCATTCTAGCGATAACCGATTACTTCTCAAAGTGGGCCGAAGCTATCCCTTTGAAAGAGGTAAAATCTTCTAACGTGGTCAAGTTCGTGAAACATCACGTTATTTACCGCTTCGGTGTGCCTCGGCGTATCATCCATGACAATGGACCCCAGTTCATCAGCCAGGCTTTCCAGAGATTCTGCGCGAAGTTCAGAATCCAGAGTGTGTCCTCAACGGCATACTATCCTGCTGCTAACGGTCTTGCAGAAGCCTTCAACAAGACTATTGGCAAGCTTCTCAAGAAATTTGTCTCGAAAAGTCAACGGGACTGGGACGACAAGCTGGGTGAATGCTTATGGGCCTACCGCACAACGGTGCGAACCCCAACTAAAGCCACGCCATTTTCCTTGGTATACGGATGCGAAGCCGTCCTTCCACTGGAAATCCAAATTCCATCTCTACGCGTCGCCTTGACAGCGGAGATGACAACTGAGGAGAAGCATCAGCAGCGACTCCAGGAGTTGGAAGCCTTAGACGACAAGCGTTTGCAGGCCCAACAGCAAATCGAGCTCTATCAAGCTCGAATCACCAGAGCCTTCAACAAGAAAGTCAAAATGCGAACTTTCAAGAAAGGCGACCTTGTCTTAGCCGTCCGAAGACCCATGGTCATGACGCACAAGACAAAAGGAAAATTTCAACCCAAATGGGAAGGACCATTTGTGGTAGAGTCAGTCTACTCAAATGGGTCATATCGCCTCATAACTTCAAATGGCGATACACTCATGATGCCGATCAATGGCAAATTCTTGAAGAAGTACTATCCTTAATAGTACTCTTCCTCCGATCAAGTTAAAAGTACACCTCTGATCAAACATCCGACGCCCTCGACGGCTAAGGATAGAGGAAAATGTTGGCCTTTAAGCCTGACATAAATCCTCGACAACTCATCATGCTGAGGGGAATAGCATGACTAGCCCAGCTCAAACGGTAGTTGGTAAAGGCATGTCAAACCCGTTGACAGCTGAGGATTTGCTAAAAATCCTAAGGGACACGTTCCCATTTGATCCGACGCCCTCGACGGCTAAGGATAGAGGAAAATGTTGGCCTTTAAGCCCAACATAAGTCTTCGACAACTCATCATGCTGAGGGGAATAGCATGGCTAGCCCAACTCAAACGGTAGTTGGTAAAGGCATGTCAAACCCGTTGATAGCTGAGGGTTTGCTAAAAATCCTAAGTGGACTTGATTCCACTCTTTCCTCCAAAATCCCTTACCAATTCTCATCCACAGAATGGTAGGACCACAAAAAAACAATCGTTGCCAAGTTAACACCATACCTCTGGTAATGAGATACCCCTTGTAGAGTACAAATCTTGCTTGTCAACTCTACATTTTGCCAAGTTAACACTACACCTCTGGCACTTCAAATTCCACTTGTCAATTCTCGTTCATAGAATGACAGGTCCTCAAATTATCTTCGGCATCAAGCCAATTCTTGTCAAGTTAATATTACACCTCTGACAAAACCGCTGTTTAAGTTAACATTATACCTCTAAGCAGCACTTCAAGTTTCTGCCAGGTTTAATATTACACCTCTGACAGTCACTTTTCTTCAGTCTTCCATATCGAAGCTGAAATGCATGATGCCAAGTTAACAATACACCTCTAGCATCTGAGTCATCGCTAAGTTCAACAATACACCTATGGCCATGACCGTTCCTCGACTTCCTCGTCTAAGTCGAGATGACCAATGCTAAGTTCAACATCACACCTCTAGCATTACCTCACTGTTACGTTAAACATTACACCTATGACAGTGACATTCTGAGTTAAGTTAATATCACACCTCTGACTCACATCCTTGTCGAGTTAACACCACACTTCTGACAAGACTATCTCCAACCCGTTAAGTTAATATCACACCTCTAACGGTAAAAGCTTCACTAGATTCCTCGCGGGTCTAGTTTCACTTGTTATTCTCTTCAACAGAATAACAGGTCCACCTAAAGACATTGTTAGGTTAACATTACACCGCTGACAATGTTTTATCAAATTCCCCAGCTGACCTTGAATCAAGTCAATCCCAGACACTTGACAAAAGTTCACCTTCTCTGGGAGTACGCATTCCCCTGTCACTTTCTTTTATAAAGTGGCGGGTCCACCAAAATCATTCTTTTGCTTCTAAAACAAAACATTCAAGACAACAGAAAGAGGCAAAAAGAAAAGTGTCACTTTTATTTATATATCCAAGCATATGAAAGTGATACAAAACGCTCTCTTATACAATAAGATGAGTGCTCTCTTATACAATAAGATGAGTGTTACAATTAAGGAGTACAAAGAAGTCCCTCTCTCTCTCAGAGGCCGTACTCACTCCTTGAAACCGCATCTGATCCAGGTGCACAATTGGAGCCGATTGCGCCATGGCGATGACGCAAAAGTCGAAAGCGCCCTAGCTGACTAAGCCAAGAGCAATGGTGTTCTTGAGGTCCAGCGGCAGCAGAAAGTCCTGCAACCCTTCATTCATCACCATCCCTTTCCCCAGCAGGCCATCCAACGGAGTGTCCTTGATGTCACTTCTGGAGTAGGAGAGGAAGAGGATCTTTCCGCCACCGCAACCGCCGGAACCTCCTCGCCGTCATACCTGACCTGACCATCTCTTGCCATCAGGCATGTTTGGTACAGGAGATCTGAAGAGACCTTGGCGAGGGTTGGGTCCTCGTCAGAGACATAATATATTCTCTCATAGGTGACGAGGACCATAATATATTCTCTCATAGGTGAACATTGAACAAGCTCGCCGGTTGAAGCATTCTTCCAGGGGACCAGCGAACCTGCAAAGAACAAATAAGAGAATCAGAAAATCTGGAACTTAGTATACTTTAACAAAAGAAAACTAAGTAACAGACGCGGCAGTCTTTAGAGACTTCAGACGCGGGTCAAAACTGTGCCATGCGCAGGATTCAAACGCGGCTTTATCTTACGTCTGCGCCTAAAAGCACAAGACGCGAAAAAGTGTAAACGCCGAAAATTGCCATCTCTCTGCTGGGTGAACAGGAGTTGCAAGATTCAGGTCGGAAACTTTGAATTCATCCAAGGCATTGGCTATAAAACGCGTCAAGACAATGGCTGTAAAACGCAATGAGCAACGCGCGCGTCAAGCGCCCGCGTTCAGAGGAGTTCAAATCAATGGCGCAAATTCCAGAAAAGGAATGCGCCAAGACTTCTTTCAGACGGTTACGCCAAGGTGCAGGCCTGGATGGGCTATAGATGTCATCAGGGTGACATACCAGCAGGGGCCTCTATCCAGAGCTGGCCTTTCCGCGTCCAAACGCAGGTGCACAAGATGATCCAAGAGGCTTTTCCTCCTGAAGAGACCAGACAGAAGCCTGAGAGCTTTGGGTCATCTTCATCCACAGAGTCACCATCACCCATGGAGACAGATCTCTGTCAGAAACTCTAAAGAAGGCGAGACTTCTCTCGGAGCAAAACAAATGAAAACAGTCTAAGTTGGATTGTTGAAGAGGGAGAGGGTGCACTCTATTTATAGGCAGTCCCTAATAACTGTCATTAATGGTGCATCAATCGGAACCGCCGCGCACGACCGTCAAAGCCCAATCAAGGACTGACGCGTGGAACGCTGCTTTGGAAACCGTCGAGAGCGCCGGTTTTTCAACCGCCAGCGTCGGTTTTGCATTTAAGGGCATTAACGCCCGAGCCCAATGAGGAGTCGACGCGTGGACAACTGCCTTGGGAAGCAACGGATGACCCGGAACCCCAATCGACAGTGAAGACTTGACGTTCAAAGATCTCCTAAAATCTTTTAAGTCAGATTGCACTAAACGCAGTTGGGAAAGCCGCGTCCCTTGAGCAGGCAAGGCTGCGTCTCTCGTGTCTGCTCGACCCGCGTCTTTCTTAGCAAGACAGATTCGCGTTATTCAGAACCGCGTTTCGCCTGGTGATTGACGCCGCGTCTCATTAAAAGGACTTAGCGAAATATCAGTTCCTATGAAATGATGACCGCGTTCCACCCTGTGATTAACGCTGCGTCTCATTCCTATGGACTGATGACCGCGTCTCACTATGTGGATCAATGCCGCGTCTCGTCGAGTAGACTCAGAGTCAACGCCGCGTTTTATTGAAAGAACTTGGTCTTACCTAAGTTCTGTATTCACAACCAGTGATCAGGAAGTTGGATTCACCCACAGCTAAACAAAGAAGGTGGAGCCAAAAACTTCACAAAAGCTTTTATTATATCAAAAAAATGGTAAAAGTGGATACAAACACTCTTGATAAATAGAGTGTCCTTTTCTTTACAAAAAGAAAAAGAAAAGAAGGCTAAATGTCCTGGTTCGCCAAGGAACGGATTTGTTCCTTGAGGCGGTGAATCTCGTGTTGGCGCGTCCTTTCAGCTTCCATAATAACCCGGTCCCGCAGCTCCTCTTCAGATAAGAAATTTCTTGCGGCCAGCTGCGTTCGCAGAGATTCCACCCTGGAAAAATGTAGAGACAGACTCTCTTCAGCTCGCGCCTTAGCAGCTTGTTGCTCCTCAAGCTCCTCTTTAATGGTAACGAGCTTCTTCTCATTGAACGCAAGCACAGCTTCCGCCTTGGCAATGGTGTCCCGAGCCTTGGCAATGGTGTCACGAGCACTGATGATGACTTGCTCAGTGCTCTGCATGGTAAGCTCGGATTCCCTTGAATCGGCGGTTAGTCTTTGACATTCAGCCTGGGAATATTCGAGGCTGCGGGCCTCTGCAGCAATTTGTGCCTCCGCCTCCTGTCGCTCTTGTTCTTGAGCAGCTAGGAGCCTAGTCAAGGTGGCCTGGGCCTCATCAGAGGAGCCAGCATTTTCCAAAGACTCCAGCTCGTGCAGGTCATCTCCCAGTTGCTTCACCACCCGCAGACATGCCTCGGCAAGTGAGGGGCCTCCCGTTAATTCGATGTTCACGGCCATATTTTCGAGAAGCTTCTGGGCAAATTTGAAGGAGCTGCTCCCACGTAAGATGAGATCAATACATGATCCCATCGAAGCGAAGAATTGTTGCACCATCTGACGTGCCAGTTCCCCTATGTCTTCACCACCTGGGAAGCTTCCCGACCCCTTTTCTGTCACAGGATAGGGGATATAAGGCGGATCTTCTCGCACAAGAGTCGTGCTGGCCGTCGATACGGCAAGAGCAAGATTGGCCAATGGCGCTTCCGGAGGTGCTACCTCTGCAGGAACCTCCACGACCAATGATGGAGTAGTTAGCGCAACCTCCTCAGAAACCTCAATCGAGACCTGAGCTGCGTGGCCTTCTGGAAGGGTACCGACCGTCGGACTCTCTACCTGAGCCCCCTCAGTCCTCTCTGCAAGTTATCGCGATGTTAGCCACAATGGTAGAAAAGCGAAACATTTAAAGCATCAGAGCTGCCTTACCAGGTTGGAGGTCCAGAGACGTCGAATCCTGCGGAGCGGAAGTCTCCTCGGCTTCAGCAGTAACCTCCTCGCCCGGCAGAGTGAGAGCCTCCTCAACCTCAGTGGTTGCTTCCCCTTCCGGCAAAATGGAAGGCTCCCCGATCTCAACAGTTGCCCCCTCTGAAGCCTCGATTCTCTCGGGCTGGGTCAACTCTTTCACCATCTCCTCGATACGCGAGGAGGTTGTAGCGTCGGCATCTCCGGCTGGCCCTGCAGCATAAAAGAAGAATGTTAGAACATCCTCTTCAATATGCAAAGAGAAAATTAGACAGAAGATGGAAAGAATACCTTCAGTAGGGATAATCGCCAGCGATGGTGCAGTCGATGGCTCGCCCCCATATATTTCCTCCTCCGAGATGTGGAAGAATTTGCTCTGATCAGGAAGAGCGGGTTCATCGCCATAGTCGACCTCGTCTTCAAAGGCGCTTTCCCCCGATAACGAAGAAGACGACAGCTCAACGCGAGGAAGCTTCGCAACAGGAGCCTTGCCTCCGATCACCCCAGTGGTAGGACTAGGGTCAACTGCCCTAGGACTGGAAATGAAGACGCTAGGAGACCCCGGCTGCCGTGCCTCACCTCTCCCTTCATGAGCAGAAGGAAGCTCGGGCTGAGCTGAGAATCCCGGAATCTCAACATCCTCTTCACCCATTATGTCGACCTCAAGCCGCTCATCATCATCACCAGCGGTGAGTTCGTCAACAAGCTCCCCCTCCTCCACGGTCTTGCGGTGTGACCTAGGGGCACGGACTAGGGTGGGGAAATCTTCATCTTCCGACGGTTCCTCAACCCTGACAAGGACGTCTTCAGGATGAGCCTCAACTCCAGTAGAGGTGCCTTCAGATTGAGAGACTTCGGCTGTTAAGTCCCTCCGAACCTTCTTTGGGACAGGCCCAGCAATAGAAGCAGAGTGTCGACGACGCTTGCTCACCGTCTGTTTAGACCTCCTTGCCCGCGGCTCCTCCCTCATTGCTGGTGGCTCAGCCCTTGTCGCTCGCGGCTCTGCCCTTGTCGGTAGCGGCTCCGCCCTCACTGCTTGTGGCTCCCTCCTCGATCGTCTCCTGACCTCCTTATGAGCCTTCAGATACTGGTCGATAAGCTTCGAATGTTTACCGGACTCTGACCTGGCCTCGAGATGTGCATTGATGCTCTCAAGGCATGAAGACTCCGGAACAAGGTCTGGTGTCTGGCTGGCTTGGAAGTACCAAGTGCAGAAGCTGAAGCTCGTGCGGCATTTGGGCGTCTCGATGGGTAGACGGAATGTTGCTCCCGTCCCTCCAGCCACACTGTAGTACCAGGCCCGAGCACCCTCGAACAGGTTCCCTTCGAAGGCGAGCCGAGCATTGGGGTTCCCGACATAGAGTTGATCGTAGCCGAACTGTCGGGCAAAACGGTTCGGCATGTATGGCTCGATGGTGCATGAAGTCCCTTGCCGGAACATCACATATCCCGGCCGGATGTTGATCAACCACCAGAAGACTCCCGCAGGCAGTTGTGTGAAGTTATCCCGACCAGCGATATCAGCGAACAACTCCCCGAAAGCCGCACCAGGAACGTCTGGAAAGCAGCGGTTGAGCTGGTAGTTCGTGGCGCAGGAAAGACACTTCCTAATATAATACAGGTAGGTGTCACGCCACTCCGAACGTTCCAGCCGCTGCACAAATGGGACATGACCCGTGCTCCCACGCGCCGCCGTCATCAAAGAAGGGCAATGCATCACGTACCAAGCCATGAGGTACGTGTAAGGCAGTTCAATCCGAGGGTTAGGGCGCTTCACCTTCGGATTCCCCTCTGAGTCGACATATGGCTTTCCATGGGAGTCAACAGTCTCGGGGGCTCGCAGAAATTCTTGGCTAACGCCCGTAGCCACTCTGAATACGGCCGCCACGGCCGGAAGAAGAGCTATGGGGCTACCATGAGCCAGGAGCACCGCCGGGTACACCACGTCGGCAACAATAACTTCGTGTGGCAGCGTGGGCACCACACAACGCTTCAACCACAGCATCAAAAAGCCCGCCAACAGTGCTCGACTAGAGATGGAAGTCCGGGCTTGATGGTGAAAGCTTTCAAAAACCAGGTCAGGGTCGAAACCGTCCTCGTTCGACTCCGTGGTGTAGAAGCTGTTCGGAGCCTGGTCGATCCTGTCTTCAATTTCCCTATCGGAGCTGGGAGCCAGTCGGGTTATCGGGAGGTCTTTATTGTTAACGTTGTTGAACAGATAACTAGCCCAAGACAACTGCTTGACTCCTCCTGACCTCCAGGCAGTTATCTGGCCGCAGATGTGGAAGTGGCACATCACCTCCCAGTAGGTCTCATATATTGCGGGAAACTCTTTTTCCAAAAAGTGGAGCTCCTTAGTGGTAGGGACATATTCCTCATAAGGAATGTCCCCTGACGCCAGCCCCGAGACCTCATGCAGCTCGTGCAGTGCCAGGCCCATCTCTCCAACCGGGGTGAAGAATGTCCCCGTCAGAGGGTCATATCGCTCCAGGACTCCGAAGAAATTATGAGAGCTTGGTGGGATACCCCACTGTACGGCCCTGACCGCCGGGTATAGTCCCACACACTCTAGCAGCTCTTTAAGATCGGTGAGGACAAAACCCACCATCCTGCCCCACCAAACATTCCCCGTAGAATGGATCCACCCATGCGCACGGAACTCAGTAGGATAGTCACCCTCCGCTTCCATAAACGAGTTAAGGAAGGTAGCGGCAAGCTGTGGTATCTCCCCGACCGGAACATCGGACTTGCGCGACGCAGGGAACAGGCCGACGGCTGACCTGTCATGACTATCATGGCGGTTTACCTTCTGGAAGCCAAATTCACCAAGGGTGATTTCGGGGACACATTGGGAAATGTCCCATTCCATCTTCCGAGGGATGGACATGTGTTGGAAGTAGGACAACGGGAACATCCTCTCCATATCCGGAAGAAACAATCTTCCATCCTTTATCTGACGGAGCCATTTGTAAGTCCTCCAGACACGCGACGGCCGTCATCATGAATGCGATCTCCGAAGAAGAAGGCAGGCTTCTCCAGCCTGACGCCATCATCCGTTTTGAATGCGGCATCGGTCATAAGCGCCCGAAAGGTTCTCCTGTCAACATTAGAGAGCCTCTCCCTGCGATCCGGTGACTGGTCAGCAGTCAATGGGACACTCATTCTTAGCACGAAGGTCAAGCCCTGGTCAGCACCACCTACATGTCCAAAGTGGCGCGTCTTGGCAAGTGAGCCAGAAACATGTCGCACTGCGAAAGAAAAGGACACTTAGTCAGATACTTCATTAAAAGCAAGGAAAAATGCTAAGTGTTCATGACCCAAAACGCAGAAGAGAAACTGGACGCAGGAATTTTCAAAATTCGCGTCCAGACCTGCGAATCTGCGTCCAAACGCAGAAGAGAAACTGGACGCAGGAATTATCAAAATTCGCGTCCAGACCTGCGAATCTGCGTTCAAACGCAGAAAAGATACTGGACGCAGAAGTTATCAAAACCCGCGTCCAGATCTGCAAATCCGCGTCAAGTGGCACAGAACGCAAGGATCAAATCCGCGTTCTGCAAACCAAGACCGCGTCCAGATCCTTCACAGTTAGGAAATCTCTAAGTGAAGGACCCGAAGTGCAGAGTTCACTGGCGTTAGGTCATCAAACCCGCGCCTCGGTTATCAACTCAAAGACCGTGTCCGAGACTGCGTCTGAGAATCAAACCGGTTCATATTCTGTGTTAAGAGTTTTTTTAGGGTTCTCTAAAACTTCCAGTAACGGTGAAGCTTAGCCAAAATGGCATCTTTACCTCGGAAAACATCCTGCACGGAGGAAGCGTCCCCTTGGGCCTCGGCAATGGTCGCCTTGGAGGACGACGCGGTCGGCTTGGCCTTGGGTGCCATTGGTGATCAGAGGTCAATGAAGAAGATGAGCAGTAATGGAGAAGAAGAACTCTCTTAAATCTCTGAGTAAGCGCGTTCGGAGAAGAAGACAAATCTCTCTAACTGTGGCCTTTTATAGGCACAAAGATTTGCGAAGATAAGCGGCGTGTGGCCCGATAGACGCTGCAGCGAGTCGCCACGTGACGCGTGTAACCAGATCATTTCTGAACAGAGAAGATCTGCGTCGTGACCCCGCCGCAAGTCATCATTCGACACGTGGAGCAGTTCATTTAATGAACCGGGAAATCCGCGCGCCTAACGGAGAAAACCTCTCCGGTTCCCCAGGCCAGCTGGCGGCGTAATCATGACATGGCACAGATTCGCGCCCCAAGAACGCGCCTCTCCGATGGACATGCCCCGTCAGCATCACCATAAATGCACCCAGAAAGTCGCGTTGTGTCCAGAAAATCGCGTCTGCATCCAAAAGACGCGTCTCTCTAAAATTCGCGTCCTCCCAAGCAGGCTAAACATCGCGTCTACCTCATGGAATATTAGTCGCGTTCCTATCACCAAAAAGACGCACCCCATGGAAGTCGCGTCTTTAGGACAGTCTCTGCTTTTCAAAAAAAAAAAACCTGCGTTCGGCTTCTGCAAATCAGTTCAACAGTACACTGGCACAAGCAGAAGGCCAACCACTCCTGGTCAAAAGCGCACTCGTGACAGACTAAAAGCGATCGGGGAGGTTTAGACTGTGTATCTAGACACTCAATACGATCAACTCTGATGGCTTCAAAGAGTTCAACAGTACACTCACAAAGACCAACTCCAGATAAGATCAAACCCGGAGCATTAATAGTCCAGTCATAAAGGCGAACGCGGCTAAAATCCAAAGTATTCCGAAATCCGTCCCATTTAATTACGGAATATCGAAAACCTTGGAGGGGGTTCTGTAGGCTGTCTAAAAAAACAGACAAGCCTTTAAAAGCAGAGATCCAAGCTCAAGACGCGTTGGCTCGACACCCGCGTCTCAGCATCAGGACGCGTTGGCTCGACACCCGCGTCTCAGCATCAGGACGCGTTGGCTCGACGCCCGCGTCTCAGCATCAGGACGCGCTGGCTCGACGCCCGCGTCTCAGGATCAAGACGCGCTGGCTCAACGCCCGCGTCTCAGGATCAAGGCGCGTTGACTCGACACCCGCGTCCGGCTGCAACTACCCGAAATAAGGGGCCAGTCACCGCACATGTAGCGGGAAGTGGCCCCTCATTGTGGAGCGTTTTCAGGGGGCACGTTCATCCCCAGGGACCTCTATAAATAGCCCTGTTGGCATCAACAGAGACAGACACACAGGGAGAGACGTACCTACATACAGGCATACGCATCCAACACGCGTAGAGAGAGAGACACGCACGATCACCGGACGAAGGCATCGTCAACAGAGAAGGAGAGAAGACTCTTCAGCAAGCTTACTGCGTACTAGCTGCTCTTTGCCTAGCTCCTCTTCTAGAGTTTTGGTAGACAGAGCCGAGTTACTCTCTCTCTACCGACCGAAGAGAAGATCCCCGACGGTCCAAACAGTCATCGGTCAACGGAGAACAAGATTCACTCTCCACCGCCACACGAAGAACCCAGCATTAAACAAAGGGGAGATTCAAGATTCAACATCCTCCCTCCCTTGTAACCGGAAAGAAAGGAAAGTCTGGTTGTAATTGTTTCAACTAATTCAAGGAAATATTTTACACCCCGATCCTTCTCACCTAAAATCTCCTTCCGGGCACCTACACCTATAGAATAGGATAGAGTGATATAGCTCAAGGGAAATCAAGGTGTTTTTGGAAATCAAATAACAAAGAAAAAATTACTTGGGAAACCTCTTGTAAATGATAGAAATGAAGATCCAAAACAAATCTCAAAAACCTAGTTTTCTTTAAATATTTCAAAACCTTTAAAACAAAACAAAGATGAAATCTTTTAAGCTTTAAAACACTTTTGAATGCTTGTAAAAACACTGGAGAGATCTGGAATTTTTGGCTCAAAAATCTTCCAAAATCCCAAGAAATGGGGCTTAAATAGCCCTCCATCAAAAACTAACCGTTGGGACTGTTTGTCAGTCCTGGCGGCTGGCGGTCGACCGACCGGTCGACCGCCAACGGTTATATTTTTGACCGTTGGAAGAAGCCGGTCGACCGCCCAAAACCAGAGAGCAAAGCTCTCTGGCCGGTCGACCGCTCGGTCGACCGTGCCTTGAACCTGGCCAACGTGCACAAGCTTGTGCACGTCGGTCGGTCGACCGGCGACCGACTCTGGGTCCGGTCGACCAGCCCGGTCGACCGCCAGAGCTGGCAGAAGGCAATCTGGGTCAGAAAACTGGATTTTTAAATATTCTAAAAAATCTCATAAAACTTCTAAAAATCCACAAAAATAGTTTTATCATTTTACATTGATATACAAATATGTGAAAAAAATTTCAACACAAATATCAAACATTTTGAACCAATTTGTGTTATGGAAAAATTACCGAAAACCAAAAACCGTATTTTTCAAAACTTGGACTTTTCAAATAAACTTTGTCCAAAATATATCTAAATACAAAAACATGATACTTAAACATTATTAGGCATGATGCATATGGACATAGGTCCAATATACATGAAAACATATACATATCCATGTTTTTGACTTTAAATCCAAAAATAATGTTTTGTTAAAAATACAAAACACCAAACCACATGAATAGGTAAGTCAAAATAAGTTTGTCTAGGAAGTTAAGCATGCATGTATATAGAATGAATCTACTATACATAAACCATTTAAACTTGTTTTGATCTAACTATTCATGAAAACCAAAGTCAGTTAAACCAAAAACTGAAAAACCAATATCCAAAACCATGAAACGTGTGTGTATTGTGAACTTGAGCATATCACACTATCTAATCTTTACACATGGATCTAAAACACAAACTAAATTAGGATACCTAAGTCTTCTTGACGATCTCCATCTTCAAGTCGGCTCGATCCAAAACTCCGTGATCCACCGAGCTAGACTCCAACGAGTGCTAAGTATGATCTTGTTGCTCGGGCTCTGGAATCACCCACGTGAAAGCTTCCAAACTCCTTGTTGAAGCAATCACCAACTAATATCTTGATAAAAGATCTGAAACTAAACATCACAAGATTATTAGTAAACATAACTACATGAGTTAATCATCATCAAAACTAGAGTGGAAGGCCTCTGGGCCAACAAAAATTACTACTAAAAATATTTGCTTTGTATATGAAAAGAATTAGGGTAATGATTTCGGTAACTGTAATCGGACAAAATATTATATTTGTGCTAATTCATCCTACTCATGTTAACAAATCAGAATTTCCTATCCTAGTTAGTACTTTCTCTATTAATATCATTATACTTTCTAAATTTAGAATCTACAATTTCTCGATCTAGTAGATTGCTAGTCAGAAAATACATTAAGTGTGATGAATATTTCTACTTGATTGCACAACTCTTACGTCTTAACGTTTCGAATTATGATTGTTAATCTTAGAAGTTTTTGCTAGGCTATCTCTTCTCGGACTCTAGCCTAACCTTCTGATTAATTGTGCGCACCAATTATAACATAAAGCACAAGATTAACAACTTAGCATGCAAAAGATTCAAACTTTATAAAGCATGTAGTAGAATTCACACCAAACACAATACCATATCATTAATATAATCCCTACATCATGCCTCTAGTTAAGAAAAATTAGTTCATAACTAAGAAACTAGAACACATTATAATATAAGCATAGATCATGGAATAAAATCAATTAAAGAAAAAAGTTAAAAAAAAAGTAAGAGAGCACCAAAGAAGATGAAACATTGAAGAATTCTCTACTGAAAATACTCTGAGATTTAATGGCTAACAGAAGAATTTTATTGATTTTCGCTCAAATAAAAGAGAGAATAAAAAGTTGCTTTTGATACAAGAGACTTGACGGCGTTTATATAGAACAGAGAGCAGTAAAACTCTAATCGAATACAAAAACCTAGGTTTCTTAATTTACACGAATTGCTGAAAAAATTTTATCCACAATCGCCGCCATAGGACGGCTAGCTGGCCGAAATTACGGCCCACCGGGCTGAACTTCTAGCTATAATGAAGCTCTATTTTTTGACTTGTGTTGACCTCTAAGTTGGCATTTCCGTTGACTGGTCTACGACTGCTTGGCCGAATTTTACGGTTGGGTGGCCGAACCCTTGGTCCATTTCAATCCCAGATTTTTGTAAAATTTATGATTTTACGTGAAGGCTCTGTTGAGATGTCCTATCTCTACTTCAGATCTCTGCTTCTGCATTTCTTTTGTTCATTTGATATCGCCAATTGTTAATTTTTACTCTTTTTCTTCTAATTTGCTCTTGACTTAAAATCTGTAAAATAACACTAACAAAATACCCATGCGGCATTAAATATGACAAATAATAGACATAAAAAGTGATGTAAAACATGTATATAAAGCACACACATCAGTGCACATTGTTGAGAAGAAAGGAATTGGGTCGATCAACCACCCGGTTGACCGATATGCACATAGAGGAGACATAGGAAGTCGGTCGACCGCCGGTCGACTGTTCAAAATGAAGTTTTCAATCTTACATAACTAGCGGTCGACCGCCTGGTTGACCGGTCAAAGCGCAGTAGTTAAGCTGCACAAGGCGGTCGACCGCACGTCACTTTTACCTGATGTCCTATTTGGATTCTAACCTCGTTTCTGATCTGATTTCAGAGTTTTGGCTTCTTTTCTTCGTGGATTCTCTGACTATATATAGAGGGTATTGTCCCCATTGATTGTTATTTTCGAGAGGTGAACTGTATTATGAGTTTTAGGGTTAGTTTGTTTGTGAGATTTCTACGGCTAAGTGCGTAGTTTATCTAGTTGGATTTTCATCATCTTGTAATTTTTGTAACTATGTTTGAATAAGATCTTCTTCTTTTTGCCCCGAGGACGTAGGCAAGCTGTTGAACCTCGTTAAATCATTTATTCTTACTTTCTCTCTTTATATTTGTGTTCATCCTAATTGTTTCGTGATTGACTTGGCATTGAAACACTGATCTTGGCAATTGCATGTCAGTGGAATTTCTCCGGAGGGCCAAACAAGTGGAATCAAATCCTCCCAGGTTTGGCTAGAGATCGTGTGTCGATCCCAAGAACATTGTGGTCTGTTCGGCGGAGATCGTGTGTCGATCTCGGGGCGACGACATTGTACTGTTCGTGGTGTCGTGTGTCAATCTCAGAGCAGCATTGGATTGTTCGTTGGGATCGTTTGGTTGGAATAGATCACTTGGAAACTCTTCTAGGGTTTCATTCTGAGGTAAAATTTTGATCTTTATCTATTTGGATCTATTTACGTTTGATTTTTCGCATTGTCTTTGGCACTTTTTAGAGGAGATATAGTTGAGGTTAATCAGTCCATGATGAAAACCGTGAACATCCAGCAATCGAAAATCGATTGGTAAAATTTGATGGCACAAACAAGTTTGATATGTGAAGATGTGAGGTGAAGGATGCGCTGAATATGCAGAATTTGGAAGATACCCTGCTTTTGTAAGAGAAACCAACAGAGACTTCAGAGAAGGATTGAAACAAGATGAAGTGGATGGCGTGTAGCGTTATTAGGTCTTATTAGACACGAGACATTAAGTATCATGTAATGATGAGACTTCATGAAGAGTATCGAGAATCGGTTGCATCTGAAGAGGAGGCTTTACCTCTTTCAGTTAAGAAACTTCCATTGGTGATCATATGAATAATTACCCAAAGCTTCTTGCAGACCTATCTAACATGGATGAGGTGATTAAGGACGTGGACAAGACATGATTCTTTTGAGTTCTCTTTCAGATGAAGAATATGAGCTTCGTTCTAACCTTGATCAATGATAAAGCTTCACTTAGCTACAATGATGTGT
>JAVJIF010019010.1:0-112133 GCA_038442645.1 Agave tequilana
CCTAGCCCACACTTTATTTCTCTTTTTCAATTTTCCTAAAGCCCAACCCACTAAGCCCACTCCTCTTTTCTTCCTTTTATTTCCTTTTCATTCTAGCCCAGCCCAAGTCTATCCCAATCCATGCTTCATTTCTTCCCCTCCCTTCTCATTTTAGCCCAGGCCATTACAAGAAAAGAAAATAAGAATAAAATCCAATTTAGCTCAGCCTACACTTAAGGCTTTACAAAAGAAATAAATAAAAATTAAAATAAAACCAACAAGCCCATAATCCTCTATTTATTTTCTCTCCCCTCTCCCCTAACCCTAATCTAATCTTTCCCTCATGTTCTCTCTCTCCCGCAACCCATCTTTCCCCCTCTCGCTCGACCGCCGCCGGCCCCACCACGGCAACCACTACTCCCCTCTTGTTCTTTGCAGCCTCCGCACGCGAGCCCGTCACCAACCCCTCTTCCTCACCTGCAACCTGAGCCCCACTGCCACTTGCATCTCTGCCGCCAAGCTCTCTCTCTCTCTTTTTCCCTTCTCGTCGTGACAGCACCGATGCCACCCAAGACACCACCCGCCTCGCTCCCTCTTCCTTGTGCATCAAAGCCAACCCGAACCCAACCATCGTGTATCACTATCTTCTTCTTCTTCCCCTTCTTCTCTCCTCTCTCTTTCACCCTGCAGCCTGCTTCTGACTGCCAACAGAACCGTCGGCACTTCCTCCCTCTACTCCTCTCCTCTCCTCTCCACGCCAAAGCCACCGACAGCACTCGTCGTCTCTCTCTTTGCCCCTTGTCATCAAAGCCGTCAACCAATCCTCTCTCCATCATCTTCTTGTTCTTCTCCTATTTCCTCGCGCAATCGCCACCTCCCCTTTCTACGACGGCTCCTGCTACTGGTCACCATCGCTTTCCACCACGTTATGCCTTTCGCTTTCAATCTACAGCCACCACCAACTGTCGCTGTCTTGTTGCAATTGTCGCGCCCACTCCTCCCTCTTCCCTTCTTTCCTTCCGACCGCGCCACCCAATAGCCAACTGCACAGCTGCCACCCTATGCCTGACACCCGCCCGCATGCACAAGCGTTGACCTCGCAACCATCCCCAACTCCGTCCATCATCGAGGAAGTCCACGTCTCCATCGTCGGGACTGTAGCAGGCCACCAACAGATGGAATCCTAGATTGGGCTGACTTGGGTTTTCAACAAACCCGACCTGCTTCCAGTCAGGGTTCAAAGACTCGGCCGAGTCGAAGTTGACTCGGCCGAGTCGTCTCCGGAATGGCCACCGCCGATCCAATAACGAGATGTGAATCGGTTGATGTGACGAAAATTGCCTGACTCGGCCAGGACTCAGGTGTGACTCAGCCGAGTCACGAGACAACTCGGTGTGCGGCCGAGTCATACCTGATCCCTGGTCGAGTCAGGGCATAAAAGAGAAAAAAAGATATCAGGGGGAGGGAGGGGGAGAAAGACTTACCTCCAGCTCGCCCGTCGCCGATCTCTCCCTCCCCTCTCTCACCTGATCTCTCTTTCCCTCTCATACGACGTCGGTGTGTCGCCGCCTCCAGCGCACCAGTTCCCTCGTCTCGCCTGTAGCGGAGAGAAGGAGAGAGGGAGAGGAGACGAGAGAGAGGGATCAGATTGGAGGGAAGGGGAGAGAGATCAGAGGGGCAGAGGGGGGAGAGAGTCTCTCCCGCCCTCTCTCAGTCCCTCTGATCTCTATCTCTCTCCCCCTCTCACCCGACCTCTCTCCCATTTATCTTGTTCTTTTTTTTTGGATTTTTTTATATTTACCCTTCAAATCTTTCATATTTCTAATTTGCCCCCAAATCATTATACTCAAAACAAATTTGTTTTGGACATGTGATATATGAATTTTGATATCCACATTTTTTATGATTTGTCATGTTTTTTTTAGAATTTTTGAGCTTTCTAATAGCGTTTTGCGCGTATCGCCCGAGATCGATCCGAGTCGCCGCGACCGATCCGTCTCAGTGCCCGTCGAGTCGAGAACCGAGACCGCAACTTTAAACCATGCTTCCCATTGACATATCCATATCGCAGTCCATTTACAAGTTCAAAGCCTGACCAGCTCTTCAACTGTAGAACCCGAATTCACTCCTTCTACAGAACCTGACCCGCTATCACATAAGACCCGATGGCACAATCCCAACAAGCTACTGGGCCCGACCCGAATCCATTATTTGTGAGTGTTTTTATCTATTTAAATTAATTATGGTTTACTGAATTAAATTTTGTTATCTATTTAATGGTTATTTATTTAAATTGCGTGAATGTTTCTTTGTTTTTATTTTTATTTTATTGAAAGAGATTGGATATTTGATGTTTTGAGTTATTTTTGCATGTTGTGAGTGAATTATTATTTATTTTGATTTTATAATAATCTACATAACCATTTCAATATAAATGAGATTATGCTCAAGATAATGAATAATCACATAAATCATATCAATGATCTAGATTAGCACTAAATTAGAGTTTCAATTGAAGTATCAGTCAAGTTTCTATAATGTTTAGGTGTTGGTTTATGAAAAGAGGAATGCAATTGATCATTCGCAATGGATTATTATTATGTGAGAAAGTTTAGATATATTATAGATAATGAATCAGAAATACTCTTGATGTTTAAATGTCTATATCTTGTCACTAAAATGTGAGTACTTTTCATCGGTTCTTATTTAGTTGTTTACCATTTTGATTCGGATCTAGTTGTGATAAATTATGAACGGTAACTCGATTTGATCTTGAGGGTTGATTAGTTCGTGATTGTAGTTAAATGTATAGATTTTATGTGAATTATTTATCAAATTTGGTTTTCTTTAATTGGTGATAATTTAGATGAGAATTTAATTAGATCTTGAGGTTTGATTAAATAGGGTGTTGCTTCATTAAAAGAATGGATCTCTTGATGCTTGGATCTGTTAGTAGACTCAATTGGAGTGGGATTGACTTGGGGAATGAGTGTTGATCGGATTAGTTTGAACTAGTGAGTTGTACAGATATACAGTTGATTTGTATCTTGGATCTTGATTGTGCATAAGAATATCTCATCTTTGATTTCAATGTGTATTGTAGGGCTGATTTTGGGTTATTAGTGGCGAGAGTTATAGATTTACCCACTGATTTGTTTTGTCAGCGTATTGATAATCTCTTATTGATGCCGAGTATTAGATGTGAGGATAAATTCTACATTTTATGTTGTTCGAAGATGTGCCACTCTTGATTTAAGTAAGAGTTTTGTAGGGAAACTCATTATTGATCTATTGTGATAAATATATCATGGATGCAATGTATCTGACATTGCTACTTCCTCCACATTCCCTGATAGTCACTTTTACTTATTTTATTTATCATAAGTATATTGAACAATCAGTACATGTCATGTTAATAGTATAATTCACGTTATCAAAATTATTGGGAGAACATTAATACATTATTCTATTGTTATATTGGTATCTTCTTTACACTGTTGATACTGTTATCGTTATTGTCATCGTATTAACCCAGTAATTTAGGTAATATAGATATTGATTAATCGTAATAATCTAAGTAACAATAACATTAAACAACTTACACCAGAATAGAAAAATTGATAGGGGAGACGGTCTCTATTTTGGGTGGACCTAAGATATCAAGTTACGCAGCCGAAAGACGATTTTACTGATGAGTTTCGAGGGATGACTAGCATCATGTATTGTTTATATTATTATGTTATTGAGTACCTGACGGTACGGCCTAGTTCAGCAGCAGAAGATTGAGTCGTGGTCCCAGTATGTACGAGACCCACTTAAAACACAGACAATATCTCCACTAATTAGTTTGAGATAACCTAAGACCCTAATTGACATGTAGTAGGTGTAGTATGGGATGTGTTTTACTGCATCTGAAAATTAAAGTTCGCTAACATAATTAATAACAAAAATGGACCTTACATATTACATTGTAAATTGATGTATGCTCACTTGTTGTATATATACACACAAATACTAAACACTTGATATATGATTTTATTACAGTCAGTTTTCATTACTGTTTACCTATGTATTGTATTGTCATTGTATTCACAATATATTAATTGTTATTATATTATGTATATTGTTATTCCCTCATTTTACACACTCGTTGGGAGTTTTCTGACTCCCCTATATTTGCATATTCAGGTCTAGAGATATTTTAGTCTGTTGATCAGGTATTTGGAGAGCATCACACGTAATACGAGGAGGTTACGGAGTAATGACAGAAGTCTGGAGTTTCTTTCTTGATCATCCAATCTTGATATTATTCATTCTTTATTCTTATTGAATTTACTTAATTCCATGTAGATAAGACTCATTATTTGTTCTATGGATTACTTCTGGAATAATTTATCATTGTGTAGAAGTTTATATGTGGCTATCATGTCATCTTAGTTGATTATATAACTTGCTCAGGTTACATAAGGCTTAGCGTGTATACATTAAGTATTCTCCTCACGTATATGCGTCGTCGATTCTCGTCATGTGTCGTTTCCACGTGTTTTGGAAGCGAGTCGTGACAATTTTGTGCAAGGAGAGGGATAAATTCTTATTAACTTAGAGAAGCAAAAACAAAGTTTACAACGATCTTTCAAACTCTCAATACAAGGTGGATAAAACCAATGAAACATCTCATCACTTTTCTCAACCTAAAATCCACAACTAAAAATTTTATAGACTTCTAGAATAAATCTAGACCTTCCAAATATTCAGCAAAACCATCCTAGCCATTCAATCAACCGCCATTAGAAAGAAAGATTCGAAAATCCTTTCAAAATCTCAATCAGAAAACAACTCAGAATTCGAAAATCGTCGCAGAGCTTTCGATAGATTCGTATCAGCTTTCGACAGTTATCACTAAACTTTCTTTGACGTGTTCCTTAAGTTTCACGGGCTACGAAGCTTCCAGACTGTACCGCTTCTCTGCTTTGCATCTCCGTGGTGCAACTGCACTGTCGCTTCGGAGTGCTCCTCCGCTTAGACACTTCAGAATGCTCCTCTAGAGTGATACCAAGCTGCTACTCCGGAGCGAGACTCTGACCTTACCCTCAACCTGAAACTTTAAACTCGCCCAACCTGTTTACTGAGAGTGCTTCGCCCTCGCTCCGGGTTCTGCAAGAGGAACTCCTCAAAATAATTTTGTTCAGGGGGTTTGCCCCCGAGCCCTGGAGAGGGGGCTCCCCGCCGCCTTCTAACCCCTACGGTGACCTAACCGCTTAGGTCAATTCATGACTCTGCGTAAGGCGACAAATCGTCTGGGCAATAACTAGGCTCCATAACTTAACAGTTCTCGTTGTTGAATCTGTTGGAATCTTGTAACGCCCCGTTCCCGCGGGTACGGAGACGTTACTGCGACGTATACACGCAGGGCAAAAATACCCCCACATATATACGCTAAGCATCATACAGACAAGAATCAGAGTGCAAAAGCACAGTGGTAATATACATTCCAGCAATATAGCATAAATACACTCTTATCATAGAGCGTAATATAATATTACAGGAATAATATATCACCTGATAGGTGCAAAAATATGAGTTACAAGGGGAATTACATAGTACAAAACCTGAAAGATGCTAACGAGCAGCGAAAGAGAATCTTGAGAGCCAATCAATAAGGGGCCGGAAGAAAAGAGCTACGGATGATCAAATGTTGATCCATCACACTTCCGCTGCGCAAAAGAAGCTCCATGGAGGGTCTGCTACATTCCACGCTCCGAAATCTGGACATGCAAGTCCAAAGTTGTCAAAAAAACAACCCAGCGAGTACGAAATATGAAGTCAAGTGGCGTGCTTAGGCAAACACACGTGTATTAATAAATCCGAATCAGGTAAGCATATATAGAAAATTGTGTCGTGAGTACAACCACATACCAGCAGACAATAAAACATCAAGTAAAACAATGTGCGCCAAACTAGTTATACAAGCTCAGTTTACGAATTCATGGGGTTAACACGTCGAGAGAATAATCCAAACAAGAAAACCCTCGTAGATATACCTTAAACCTCATGTTACCATAGGCTAAGTTTATACAACCCAAAATGCCTTCACTATAGTAGAAATAGGAAAGCAAAATAAAAATCCTGAAATAAACAAGTCAGGTGACTCAACACAAAAGCATAGATATCATACACAAGTGGCAAGTCGGATAAGTTAATTATACAATAATAACACAGTATCACCTGTTATTATAATCATTTCCTATCAGTGACCCATACCACTGGTAGTTCATACCAGGTGCGTATTCCAATATAACCCAATCCGAACTCTGATATATGGATATCATTATTCGAATAAGAAATGATTCAATAACACCCGCTCTTGAGATTATTATTGTTTAGTAATTAAGTTATATCTAGTATAAGGTAATGTATTGTGTCACAGGTCTCACAAATATAGATCAAGCATATCACTAGTCAGACATCAGTAGCATGTTATTATTATTATTTAATTAAGACTCATCCGAACCTATATGTCTAGGTATGTGTCTCGGCGTCCCAATCCACATACATCCACATATAAGTAAGAGGTTTGTTATTGAAAACTGATGAGAGATCAACGTATCATGTTTATAATGGGCCCTATGTACACCGGGGACAACGGGCAAGAAGCATCCAGTACTAGAGTCCAGAACCGACCGCTAAGTCGTAAGGATCTTATTTGTATGCCCTAGATTGATGAAATTTAGACAGGGGTGCTAGTATACCCCACCGAAACACCTGGTGGTACTCAGGTAGAATCAAAGTTGTAGTTGCGCAACATAGAGCCATTATAAAGACGTACAAATTGATACCATCAGTTTTCCCGATCCCCGTGTAAGTTGTCCATTTATCACAGTTTATGTTCATGATCGGTTTACGTGGATTAACATGAATATAATAACAGGAGGAGCAGGATACAGGAGTATAATCTGAGGAATGTACATGATAGCAGTGTCAAGTCCCCATAAAAGGTAATAATCATGAGTCCGGTAATTGACATGTCGGTGTCAGGTGTAAAGTAATAGCATGTCAAGTATTAGGTGTCAGATATCAGGTGTCAGGTAATGTAAAACAACGTAATCAGTATAAGTAAGCACAAGATCACAATATAAATCAGGTAACCGATCACACAAGTTAGAATATGAAAACAGTGTAAAAAAACATTTCAAACTTTTCACAACCATAATCATAATAATAAGATATTAAACTATTAATCAAACAAACAGACGGGATGAGATTGGATTGGACAGGCAAGTAGGAGAACATGCAAGCAGACAAACGAGACCCGGTAGAACTGAACAAACCGACAAGCAGAACTAGACAACCGACGATCCGAATCAGACAGAGTTGATCAGATGAGCAATCAAGCGAGAAACAGGCATGTAAACAAGAAGGTTGGACAAGATTGGGCAGACAATTAGACGAGTAAGACTGGACAAACAAGTCGTTAAGCAAGCAAGCGGGCGAGCGAGGGAGCGAGCGGACAAATAAGGTTAGACTGAACTATATAGACAAGCAAGGCTGGATAGACAGGCCGATAAGAAGACAAGTAAAGTTGGATATGGTTACAAGCAAACGGAGATAAGCAGGGCGGGAGCATAGCTAGACTGTGTTAGCAGTATATAACGCTAGACACACGGCAGAGGTAGACTCCTGACAAAGCTAGCGTGCAGCTTTAGGCTAAACCTGCACGGCGGGGCTTACGTACGAAGTGAAGCGACGTATGAACGTCCAGCTAGCACTCACGGCGAAGCCACACTCATTGTGAAGCTAAACGTCTATAACAAAGCCAGTGCAATGAATACTGGGTCTTCGCGTATGGCGAAGCCACGCTCGCGACACAACTAGACGCACGTGACGAAACCAGCGTATGACTGATATGTTATAGTACATGGCGTAGCCATGCTCGCAATGGAGCTAGCTGACAAAGCACAGAGCGCTAAGCTCGCCTGCCAGCAGAGCTGGTAGAGAACCCGAAGGTTAAGTCTTAAGACCGAGTCCGAAACTGGAGTCAAGCTAGCGAGCAGTGATAGACACTAACGCGCACGTGGCAGAGCCAACGCACGTGACGAAGCGGTGTATGAACACTCTGCTAACGCTACGACGTAGCTACGCTCGGGTAAGTTTCGCGATAAAACGCTAAGCGCTAAGCTCGCCTACCAAGCGGAGCAAAAGAGAGCCCGAAGGCTAAACTCGAGACCAGAATCAAGCTAGCAAGCAGCGCTAGTCACTGACGCACACGACGGAGCTATATCCATGTGACGAGACGAGTGTCCAACCACTACATTTATCGTACACGACAGAGCTACGCTCGAGCGGTAAGCGTTGTGTGCTAAGCTCGCCTTCCGACACAGCATAAGAGAGACCCAGATGGTCTAAGTGCACCCCCTTTCGGGGAGTGGACACAATAGAGACCATAAGGTCTATGTATCCTGAGGGCTATAGGGCCAAGTACTAAATGGGTACCTACATAGTGCCAAACAAACACACATATACACAGGAAAAATAATAACAGGAGAACTGTAGATCGGTCAACCTCGCGATGGAACTACCATGAAACCCGAGGGTATAAAATCGAAGTCTATTGGATAGTCCAGCCCAAGAGCTGAGTAAACGAAAACATTCTGCCAAAGTTACCACTAACCCATAAGAGTGCGAGGAATAGTACCCATTGGGTAGCCCGGGAATTGGTCTCTGGGGACAACGCACCCCAGAGGGGACGTTTGTCCCGAGGTCTTCTCTTGCAACCTGCACCACTGTTAGTCCCACAAATACAATATCGTCTACACTATTACAGGCATGCACAAATACAAGTATCACCACAGATACAAACAAATGTTCTAGATATAATCACACACCCACAGGTACAGCACACCAACTACACATTTACAGCCTATCGCCCACAATACTACAATCACTCGTCAGTATATAATATCACCAAATATGCAAACACCCAAACACCGTAATATAACAACCACAAAACAATTCCACAATCGCACAAAAACAAATCATGTGTTCACAAAATCGGGAAACGATACTCGCCTAAAACCACGAAACACCGGGAGCAATCCAAGGACTCCCGAAAACCACGCGCTCGCCGAAGAGAGAGAAAAAGTATAGAGGAAGTGAATGAGAGGGAAAGAGGGTGCGGCAATGAGCGGGGAAGGGAGGAGAGAAAGGGGGAGAGAGAGGGTGTGGCAATAAGAGGGAAAGGGAGGAGAGAGAAAGAGGGAGAAAGAATAATAACCAGATCCAGAGAGAGGAGAGAGAGAGAACAGTGGAGAGAATCAGATCTGAGAAAGAGAGGAGAAAAGCAAGAGAGAGAAAAGGAAAGAGAAAGGAGAAAGAGAGAGGTGGGAGAGGGGCACGAGCTGCCCGACCTGGGGCATCGCGGCCAGGGGACGGCGATCAGGGGATGGCGGTCAGGGGGCCGTCGGCGGTCGGAGGGCGACAACGCCCTGGGTGGAGGAGGAGAGGAAGGAAGAGGTGGATGGTGTTGGTAGGGGTTTTGGTAGTGGGTGAAGGTGGAGATGTGGGTGTTTGTTGGTGGTTGTTGTGGAGGAGAGTGGGGAGGAGATGGTGATGATGTAGGTGTGGTAGTGGTGATGGGTTGGCCGAGGAAGGAGATGGTGGGGTAGTGGAATTGGTGGTGGAAGTGGTGGGTGAAGGTGGTGGTTTGAGAGGAGAAGATGGAGGCGGTCGTCGGGCTAGCTGGTCGGCGGCCAGGGGGGCGGCGCCGACAGCGAGGGGGGCGGCGGTGGTGCTGGTGATGGCCGGCCAAGGAGGAGGGGAGAGGTTGATGGAGAGTGAAAGGAAGAGAAATAAAAGAAAAAAAAAGAGAGATAAAGAGGGAATTAGGGAGAGTGATGTGAGAAGGGATGGGGGTGATGGTGGTAGGTGATGGGAAAGGGGATGGGTTGGTCTGCTGACATGGGGAAGGAAAAAGAAAAGAAAGGAAAAGAAAAAAGAAGGAAGAAAAAATAATAATATTATTTAAATTAGGTAAATTTGCACTAGTCCATAAAGATTCCCAAAATTTCTCTAAAATGAAAAATATTACTCTGGGAAACAATGTAAAAACGAATTTAAGAAATTCAATTTGGTTGCAAATTAAAAATTCTAGAATTGATTGGTGATATCAATCAACACCGACTCGGTCAAATTTTGATTATTTCAGAAAAATCCTTAGAAATTCACATAAACAGAAATATGATTCTGAAGAACAATATGAAAGCAGATTCCAAAAATTCAACTCCATTTATAAACTAAAAACCCTGAAATCAACCAGCGATAACATACCTCTTTTAGGAGTTTTGTAAAATAATTTAGAAAAATCCAGAAAATCTTGAAAATCTAAAATATTGAAAAACAATATTTGAAACTAAAACCGGTCAAATCTGACTATCAGAAAAGTCAAATCGAGTGGCATACTAGGATTGCTTCCCTGATTCATACTCGGGCTGACTCCAAATCCAAAAATCTGGATCCGATACCAAATAATATAAATAAACACAAAATAAAAATAAATACGAAGAAAATTAGGAAAATACGATCGAAAAAGCAGGATACATACTCGGGTACGTATTCTGTGAATGGGGTGTTACAAATCTCCTCCACCTTATCTCATAGTCTTCTCCAATGAATGTGAGGCATCCAAAATACCAACATAAACGTAATAGTATTCTGATCCAAAATAACACCCCCTCGAAAACTCACCATGGATAAAACATCGAGAAAGTTTGGATGAAGAGTAGGCGTCGAAGATGATGACATAATAATTGTTGCAAAAGATATTTTCACTGGAGGAAGAACCATAAACGAAAGCCATCAGCTGGAGATGCGAAGAATAATCGTGTACACCACTTTCACACTTGGTAAGGTGAACGAGCCTCTAAGCCAGAAAAGGAGAATAATTTTGTAAGTCACTTTTGCATTGTACCACGGGCGCAAGTCTTGAAGCACTTATGCATTGCGCTAGGCGGATGAGCCTTAAACCACTTTGGCATACTCCTAAGCAGGCAAGCATTGAGCCACTTTGTACACAATGTTTCGAAATGAACTGAGACTGGACCAGGATTAAAACTAAAATTTGATGGAATTTAAAACTAGAATGTCTTACTATGAAAATTTGCTTCGAACCAAATTTTTGAAGGCAGATGATAGAGGACTTGTAATATGTTGAATTCAGATGGTATTCATCCGTCATAATGAATCTGACTCTGAGTCAGATTAGGATTTTAAATAGATCAAATCCAAGTCCGAGTTTGAATCAGATTAGGTTTGGAGCAAGTTGGATAGTATGAAATAGATTGGGTTTGGAACAAGTTGGATTCAGACCGGATTCGAGTTTATGGTCGAAATAAAAGGAGTGTGCAGTAAATCGGGTTTGAGATCCAGATTGACGATCTTGAAATACAGTAAGAATAGGATCTGAAATCAATCCTCGCTAATCCTTGTTGATCCTAACAGATTAAAACTTAACGTCCAATCCAAGTCTAGCTGATGCAATTTTTGTCTAGCCCAATCACCAATTTAATAAATAAACAAGTTCTCAACTCAATAATCTCAAGTTCTCAGAGATTAGGAGGGATGGGATCGCTTCATGCAACATAAAGAAGGATCTCTTCAAGGAGATGATGAACCTAGCACTTAAATTAGAGAAACAAATATGGAAGCAGTATGAACTCTGACTCGCATGCAAAGAATTTGACTGGACCATGTTGAGACCTACAGTCAAAGAAATTGTCAAGATTAGATTCAGATGGAGTTCGAGTAAGCGTTGAAGATCAGCACTTGGATCTCAGTGGTGATGGCAGTTGTCAAGACACATGGAATGATCAGCGGAGTGGCCACCGCTAGTGATGGTGGCACGATCATGGGAGGATACTTTAGCGATGGATTGGAGGAGGAAAGTGGCCCATGCTATGTGAATGCGACCCAACACAAGCTCGTGGGCAACATCAGAACGAGGATCAAAACAGAAATTTGATGATGACGAGAATTTAGTGATATCTCTCATACCATGTTGCATCAATTGAGGAATTGAATTACGTTACTAAGAGGGCAATGCCCGAGAATATACAGGCATAATATATTAACTCCAGAACATAGAAAGTCTTCTAGACATAATAGTATTCTAATTCTAAATCTAATATTATTCCTAAACACATACCAAGTGAAAAACATCCCCTAAAATTAATAAAGGGCGAAACAATCCCCAAATATTACCCGTAGGTTTTCTTTTTTGCTTGTGATGATGGCTACTAGTAGACTCTTTTTCCTACAGTTTCTTTAGTCTCTTATCTGCCTGCTCCACATACTTGAAGTCTTGTTGCCATATTGGCAACAAAAACAATGAAAAAATCCCTATTTTATGCCTTATTTTACATAAAATATATTGGTTTCTTTAATCCTGGATTAGTCTACTTATGCCATCATACACACATGCACCGTCATATCTACCACATAAAACACCTTGTCAACAAAAATCACTGGCTTACATTGCTTTTTATGAGATAAAAAGGTACTTCTTCCTCAAAACTATTTGCCCTTGCACTTCAAATAATCAAAATTCATAAATTAAAATACTAAATCCACCCTTATTGTATTACAAAGAGCGCTTATGTCACATGGGAACGGAGGGCTGGAAACAATCCTTATCATTTAGCCTTCCCCATATGGCTTGTGTGGTCTTCTACGGAAGAACCAATGGATGTCTCCTTCATATTATTGATTACAATATGGTTGAGACCCTTAAATCCATCATATTATATTCAAAATCCCAAGAGCAGGTCACCTCTCCATATCATAGAATGCAATTTAGAGAAATCCACAACAGTTGATCTTGGAGGTTGATTAAATAATGAATCATCAATTGCCTCCTTACATTGATGTTGCTTCAACATCTACATAAGTATTAATGTGTGTTTTCAGGAAATGTCACACACCCTGCAATAATATGATCTAGATTACACATTCCAATTTTATGGAACATTGGCCATTTGGAATGATGATACCAACATTTCGAGTCTTCAACAACTCATTTAAACACGATGCATATGTCCCTTAAACATTCCGGTTCTTCCACACGATGAAGCTATTGGAAAGATGCAAAGAGAGAGCATATGCAATATTCTTTTGGGGATACAAGAGAGGAAGATAGTTTATATTTTGAATGAGAAAAAGCTATTTCAAAAACATATGCAAACATTACAGTGTTTTGGGAAGAGGTAAGTGGCAAATATAATAGTTTGTTAGGAAGGAGAAGTGTGCCCTCGTTAAATTTATGCAATCCAACTGCTATACACACTGACACATAATATAGTGATATACATATACATACACATACATATGTATACAACAAAACAATAATGTTCAAAAATAATGCGTATACAACATAACAAGTCTTTGTGATTCTATGAAACTCATTCCACTTTCAAAACATACGAATTTTGTTATGAATAAATCACCCAAAGAAGCCTGTCTCTAGTGTACCATGTTCCAAGAGTAACAATCTATGTACCACCTTTTTTCTGCACCAAAACAATCTGCATTCCTGGTAACCTTAGTTAATGTTCTAAATGGCGGCCACAGCAGCTACATCGGCCGGAAAAATTTATCGGGGATGGGGATATATCGGGGACATATCGGGGATATTTTCAAAAATCGGATGTCAAAATCGACTGTAAATATACATATCTTCTTGTCTTAAATTGCATCTCAATAAGAAAATATATTCATAAATATATAAAGCTATATAAAACATCATACTTATATGTTAACATATGCTTAACTCGATAACTTGCATTAAGCTTATAAATGCATAATTACTATCCAAGTGTAGAATCTTCACAAATGTCACATTGCCACATCGCTCGAATTACCCAAATACCTAACCTAAAAATTGAGTGTAAAACGCTATATCGGGTCCAAAATCGGCGAAATTGCGGCCGATATATCGGGTCCATGCCGATTTATCGGCGATTTTGAATGAAAATCGCTATATCGGTTTGGATGTGCCAAATCATTGCGGCTAGGTGCCGTAAATGCAATATCGACGCAATATCGGGGTTATATCGGGGATATTTAAAACACTGACCTTAGTATTAAGCGATACTAGGTTTAAAGTCCCAATAATTCTAAATCATTCTTACTGGAAAAATCCATGAACTCAGGGAATCGGTGAATAAATTCGTAGAATTTCACACACTATTCATTCATTGACAACTCTATACCATCATGTGACCACAAGGGTGGAATCATTAAGTTACAACATAACGACCATGCAGTACAAGGTTCATTCTCATCAATGCAGTCATCAAATAAGATTAGACACTTTACACATGTATTTATTGCTTCATAAAAACATAACACAGCAGCCACTGAGTTTACGTCTTACACAACTAGTATCCTACACAAACATACAACTTTTCCTTTGCTCCAACAGATTTCTGTTGTCTTCTCTCCATCAATCAATGTCACTAAAAGTGTTTGAGTTCAAGATCAATTTCTCTTCTCTACCTTTCCATGTGTGATCTACATCTACATGAATGATCATGTGAGAAAGATGAAAGCTGCCCTGACATGTAACCATAGACAAGCAGAACTCAGACAAATCTAAATATCTCTTGTTTCTTGTTTCATTTTCTTTTTTTTTTTTTTTTTTTTTTTTGGGTAATATGGCAACCTCTACTTCAACCAAATGAAAAATATCTTTCGATGGACACACACATTCATCAACCATCAGAATACAGGTAGAATCAAGAGTAGATTCTCAATTATAATCACATTTCTGCATATTAACTTCCATGCCTGAAAATGTAGGACTGATATGTGCAAAGCCAAAATAACCAATGCATCTATTTAACTAAATTGGACTGCAGGCAAAGATCAGCTCGATGGAACTATAATTTCCACTTGTTGGCAATGCATTCATCAGCTCCAGATACTTGTTAATGCCCATGCCCAACTACTTTGCTTGCTCGAAAACAAGCTCCTCTGTTAATACGTTGACTCTCTCATGCATGTCAACTAGATAATCACTCAACAAGAAGAACTGATTGCCAAATTACATGACTTTTGTTTCCTTCCTACATGAAAACTCACCTATAATTAACAAACAGCAAGCAAGTGCTACCTAACAATAAACTACATGGAACAACCTGAAGCCTAACCAATCATCTTATAATAAAATTAGGTTCTTTGTTTCTCAACCTTAGTTCAGTTCTTCATCAGCTCAAGGAAAAAAATAGATTAAAAATGTAAAAAAACCGTTCAACTTTTCTGCAGCAGATCTAAACAACACACCAGTAACTAACAAGATCTAAAAGCACGAGTCATATCAAAGTTGAGCGAAAAGGGGAAATCTTTCCAGTTTAAAATTAAGCGGAAAGGGGAAACAATTGATCACCTAAATGGAACCTGTGGCCGCATTGGAGATTCGCGATCGACCTCTCGCCGTGATCCGTCAACTGTTCAAGGCAGATCGAGCACGACGTGTCCGAGCTCCCTTCCCTGCTTCTCTGAGAAGCATCGGGAGGTTCGAGATCCATAAGGGAGAGAGAGCCCAAGCAATCCTCAAGAATCGGCGACGGATCCGTTCATAAAACGCCGATTGGTTCTCAGTTCGCCGTGACCGGAATCAGAGAATCTCGTCGGAGGAGGAGAGGAGCAGCAGCAGCATGAGACAGAGAGAGAGAAGGGGGTTTCGGATCGATTAAAGAGAGTTGGATCTAGTGCCGCTCTCCTCCCCCGTCTCTTTTCCGTTGCTAGTGGTTGAGAGGGTTTAATGGAAATGAATGACCACTTTAACGGTGAAGTAACGGAGAGAGGTTACGTTATGTTTCTTTCCATTTATATGTCTGAATATACTCTGTGTATTTATTAAAAAACCCTAAACGAATTTTAAATTAGCACAATACCATTGAATTATAGATGAATTTAACTTTTACAAGTTGTATCTCTGCAAATCAGATTTGTATCTTTTTCGTCCAAAAATACAAACGCTTCTAATCTAACATTTAAGAAAATATCAAAACTGAAATATTTGTATTTACCAGTAATATTTAAAAGATTTCTTCTCCGTGCATTTACATGGCAAAATATCGTGTGTTTGATAAAATCGTTTGCTCGTATTTTTTTCTAAGAATAGAGCGTTTGTGTGCATGCACCCACCAACATGCATGCATTTGTGAGTCAGTCGGGGGAGAGAACAATCTCTTGTAAGAAAAAAAAAAAAAAAAAGGTATATTTCACGAATATTCTTGAGCAGTGAGAAATAAAAAATATTAGTCACGCTATCTAATTTATTAGCATACATCTCCCCATTAAGTGTCATATGGTACTTCTACATATATGATATTTGAAACATCACTAATTATATTATATTGCGTCATTTTCTTCTCATGTAACCTGAACATTTAGTGTTTTTAATCGCTTGACCTCAATATAAACCATACTATGAACATTAATCTTGTAGCGGTTTGGGGTTTGTAATACTCTTTCATTTTTATACATTAGCATTACTAATAATAAAAAATGTTAAATATGGCATATTTAATGTTAATGAGTTATTGTTTAAAAATCTCATTTACATCTATATTGTCACCTAAAAATACAAATCCTTCCAATCTAACATTTTGAAAATAAAATAAAATTCATACATAAATAATATTCATATACTTTTTATTCTAATAGCTAGGCTCATAACAAAAATATTTACATGATTTCTTGTATGTATCAAAATTTAATGTTTTGATCATAACATCACTTCTTTCTCTCTCTATATCACGTGCGCGCGTGCACATGAGTGTGCTTATGTCCATGCATTTATGCATTAAGTCGGTAGGAGGAGGACCCATCTACTCTTTTTTTTTTTACTTGAAAAAGTAGAGCAAGAAGCTCTACTTCATATATGTGTGTGTAGAGAGAGAGAGAGAGAGAGATTTTGAGGGGGGATATGTATCTTAGTTATCTAAGAGAATTATCTTAGATGGTAGCCCAAAATTCCAGTATTAAATCATGTGATTTGGAGTTCATTTGATCATATATCAAATGGTTGAAAATTTAACGATTTTCCAACAATACAACAAATGCAGCCATTTGATACATGATCAAATAAACTCCAAATTACATGTTTGTTTATAAGTACACATCTTAATACATGAATATAATATTGTGCGATCGGATCATGAAAAAATATCGAGATGTTGGAGTTTTGAGCTGCCATCTAAGAGAATTCTTTTAGATGACAGTTGAGATACATATTCCTCACACACACAGTCTATATAAAAAGAGTACAAAATAGCAACTCCAAGGGAATTTGTTTCAACCTTCTAAAAACATTATGAAGTTAGATTTTTGCTCATCATAAGCACCCATGCAGATGAGGAGTGGACCTTGTCGTCACTCACCGCACAACATAGATACTTAGAGCGGCCAAAACCAGCCTTCTACTACTTAATAGATGATTGAGCAAGTAATCAAAATATTGTTGCATCAACGGCACAACCATCACCAACATAAAAGTATTATTTACAACCCCAAAGGATAAAATAGAAAAACAAAAATAATCAGGACAAAGATATCCTTGTTCCACCATGGCTCCGCAAAACAAGTATATGCCTTACTCCTCCATCTTCAGACAATATAAGTAGCATGTTCTGTCAAATTAACGAGCTCAGCATCTACACTCCAAGTAGAAGGGAGATTTGCTTTTGCTACTGCAGACATAATAACCTCCTTTGTTTTATTTGCAACTGGGCCTAACCACAGGTTAACAAAAAAACAACATCAGCAAATAGATTAACATGATTTTTCATTTTATTATAGAAGCATCTCACGTTTCTCTCTCTCCAAATTAGCTAACAAATAGCCACACTTAAGATCTCCCTGGCTGGTTGTAACTGTTTCTGAATATTACCAGGTTGCCAGTCTAAAAGAAACAGACCCAAAGAGTCAGGCAATTGAGGAGAATTGAAAAAACTAGCCCCCAATCTCTACATATCTTGAGCAAAACTACACTTTGGGGCGATTTGGATTTTAAGAAAGCGGGCAGAAGTGAGGAAGTGGAAAGTGTCATTTCCTGCTTTCGATGTTCATCCAAACACTGAAAAAAGAAAATGGAAAAACCTTTTTTCCTTTTCTATTTTCCCATGTACACAACCATTTTTCACTTCAAGGGTACTACAGTTAATTTTGTGGTCATGTAAATCTCATTTGTAATAAGTTGTAGCTCAAAACTATTGATTTTGAGGTCATGTAAATCTTACTTGGATTCTAATTAAGGTCCAAATTTTTTTTCATAATTAGTTTTTATTTTAATAATCAACTTTGCGGTCAACCTTTCCTCTTTCACTTCCACGTTACTAACCAAATACCAGAAAACACAATATACTTTTTCACTTTCACTGCCCAACTGCCAACCAAACACCGGAAAAAATAAACACGAATTCTCACTTTCTAAATGGAAAAACACCTACTTCTCACTTTCTCACTTCTGCCCACTTCCTTGAATCCAAACGGCCCATGAATGCATGATTTGTGATCTACAATTATCTCCCACAGAATACACATAAAGGATCTCCAGTCCACCCTTTCTAAGTCAAATGATCTTCTGTATGTAATCTCTCTCTCAGCGACAACCAAAGGAAAACCTTTGCATACCCCTACAATTACGAAACTTATAGCAAGAATTAACAAAAAATTGTCCTAAAAAATTGAATAACCAAGTAGGATGATCATCCCTTTCATGCATAGGTCTACATTCAGTTATAGCAACTTGTAATTATCCACAACCACACCAATAGATGGTCTATGAATCAACAACTGCCACCTCCATCCATTCTTCGAATAAAGACCCTGGTTATCCATTGTACATTGTACACTGAATGCCAAATCAGATACATGAGGATATAAAGCCTTCAAAGAACAATCTCCCACCCATTTATCCAACCAGAATCTAACCTTAGAACCAGGCCCCAACTCCCATCTAATATTATGCCAGCAAGGATTATTCACTTGTCAGGACATTGTTCCAAAAGATAGTAATGAATATATCCACAAAATTCAAAGAAAAGAATATAGAAAGATTAAGAAATAAGAATAAAGAAAAATAAGGATAACTGAAAAAATAAAAATAAAAAAATTTTTTGTTCAATAAGAATCACTAGTAAATAAGATAAATAGTTTCCACAAGTAATCCTTTTCAATTTCAATATCCTATCAAGAAATCCAATCATCTCTTTCTAGAGACTTCAAATCCTAATATATCTCACCATCTTTCTTAAGTTTTTCAATCCTATGTATCTTTGTGAATGTGTGATAGCTCTTGACTTGGGATTTTTCATTCAAGCTTTCATATTTAAATATATTTTCACAATATAGAAGTTTCAAAGTATTATCACTTTATTGCCTTTTAAGCACTTTTTTTTATACATATAACTCATCCAATTCTCTTTCATGTAAATATCAAGGCTTCTTGAGGTCAAGACGGTACTGATTATTATTATTGTATAAATAACATGACTTACTCGATACATGTATATTATTATTCATTGATACTTGTTACACTTTCTGATATCTTATCCACCATCATGTCACATGTTGTAACCCCCAGATCCTTGATATACATATCACAGTATCAGTACTGATGCGACATTTAAAGTTGGTTTGACCCTTCTGGTGGTCAGATTGAGCCGGCTTTAGTTTTAAATATTATTTTCTAATATTTTAGATTTTTAAAAATTTTCTGAAATTTTTCTAAATTATTTTGGAAAATTTCCGAAGTCGGTGTCGACCAATACCGATAATCGGCTCTACGAATTTTACTTCACAAACAGAGTTGAATTTGGAAATCTTCTTTCACTTTATGTCTTAGAATCGTATTATCTCTGTTATGATATTTTTGGGGATTTTTCTGAATTTATCAAAAATCCGGCTAAATTGGTGTCGACCGGTACTGGCGAAATCTTCCACGATTTTTAACTTGCAAATCTGATCACCTTTCTTCAAACTAATTTTATATTATTCCTCAGGATAATATTCTTTATTTTAGAGAATTTTTGAGAACCGTTCGGGGCTAGTCAAATTTTTATCAAATTAAATAATATTAAATTATATTATTTTCTCATATTTCTTTCTTTTCTTTTTCCCACCAATCATCTCCTTTTCTTTCCCCCAAGCCAACACCCCATTCCATCGCCTCTCTCCACCGCCTTCTCTTTTTCTTCTCTTCTTCCTATAAATTTTCTCCCTCTTTCTTTCTCTCTCTCTATATACTCTCCTCTCTCTAAATTCCTCTCTTTATTAGTTTCTTTTTCCCCTCACTTTCTCTCCATTATTAGGGGTAAACCCGTCGTTGGTGGCGCCGGCGGCAACGCCGGCAGGCTGCGTCACCCCTGCGACCACCAGGCCCTGAATCCTCTTTTCCCCTCTCCTTCTTCTTCACCTTTCCTTCTTCTTCTTCTTTTTCTTTTTCTTTTTCTTTTTCTTCTTCTTTTTGTTTCCTGTTCTTCTTCTTCTTCTCTTTCTTTTTCTTTTTCTTCCTCTTTTCCCCCTCTCGTTTCCCCTGCCGCCAGCGTCTCCCTCCTTCGTCGCCGGCCAGCCTACAGATTCGCGGCAGCAACAGTTGATGCTGCAGCCACTGTTGTCTTTTGATGGATTCGGGTGTGAACCCGAATTCATTAACCCTATTGGTTAGTCCATAAACCCATTTACCTTATTACTTAAATTTTGAGTATGGGTTTTGGATCCAACCCGACCCAATATCAACCCAAACCCGCTTCTAAACCCAATAAAGTGTCCAGGCTATAGCTTGAGAATCTGATGCCTGATCTGAATGATTCTAGAATCGTTGCGATCATGAAAAGAGAGCTACCTTCTCATGACCAGTTTGTGAGTATTTTTCTTTTATAAATTATATTTTATCATATTTAGTGAAATCGATTGATTGCCTTATTTCATAAATCGTGATTACCGGTAAATTATTATGAATATTAGTAAATAAAAACAATAATTGATAAGTCACTGTAAATAGAATATGCATGATAGCTATTTGACGATAATTGTTAAATAATAACACTAACCATAATAATGTAACAAATACTGAGATAAGCGGATATATTGCACCCTAATACTGTTACTGTTATCGAATCACGGATACACCTGACACAGTCATTTCATGTTCATCTATCACAATTCACAGATATTGTTACATGTCCACTGACACATGGATACATTAAGATAATATACATTATCATTGTTCCATGGATACGCGACACTGTTATTTTATGTGCTAGTATCACTGTCCCACGAACATTCTAATGTACTGAACTCACCAGATATCGTTATTTCATGATGTTCCATGTACATGTCTCACTATTACATAGATACTGAGATTCACAACAATAGTACTGCATGGATACTGATCGAGCCAAACCTTCACAAAAAAATCAGAAATTTAGAACAGTGTTAGGTCCTCAATTCTACCGTGTAACCTGGGGCTAACGGGTCGTGATCCACAGGGAGGGACAGCGATGGAAGCGTTATGTAAGTTTCTTCTTTTAATTTATAAAAAATAATTAATACTCATCTTCTCAATTTATAAAAAAAATAAAAATATTAAGTTGAGTTAAGAGAAGATTGTAGAAGAAAAGATGGTGGTGTTGTTTTATTTTAATTATAAAAGAAAAAGAAACAAAAAGAGAAGTGTTGATACAAAAATCAAAATAAAAAGAAATAAAAGAAGAATATTTACCTCTACTGTTGAACCATAATGAAAGTTAGCTTAGCATGGAGTAAAGCAAAGTAATAGAAAAGAATAAAGGAAAGCAAGGTTTCGGCGAGATCGAGCACAATAAAGAAAAGTGTGAAACCTGACCTTCAATATAAGCTTCTTGAAGAAAAGATTACAATAGTGTCACTCTACAGTAACTCTTCCTTTCTTTTAATCATACAACTCTCTCTAACCTAATCTAAAAAGAAAAATAAAATAAAAATAAAAATTACATCGAAGAAGAAAAAAATCTGAAGTGATGTGCCTTTTTGCCTTCGAGGTATGAGGGTATTTATAGGAGAAAACTAGAGGGATAGAAAGTGTATGGAGATAGAAAGATCTGGATATTTTTGAATTTAAATTCTCCCCTTATCTCCAAACTTGATTTGATTTATCCAAAAATTCAATTCTAATCTGTAGCTTGTTGGCATGTTAATTGTTGAATATCACTTACCAAATGATAGAATTGAAATGAGTGATCAACAGAAGAATTATAGCCATTTAAGTCTTCTTTCTATAGAATTTTAAATCATTAGATTTGAGTTTCGATAGCGAAAGTTATGATTAAAATGCTAAACTGTATTCAGTCTGAATCTAAATTTAAATTGTTTCATCTCATACGTTGATCTTCTCTCTATCTATTTATCCTTTTGATTTTCAGTTTGTCTTCTAGAATTAATAAGATATACATTTATCTTTAGCAAAACTGATAGGATTTTTAAACAATCCATTTTTTCCTCAAAATTAGATGATATTATCTTATCTAATATATCCAGTTTTCAGATAAGATAACTTCTAGAACTTTTGGATTTGAATCAATCCCTTTCTTTTAAACTTTTAATTTAATTGGATAAATTTCATGATTATCTTCTCCCTATCATATCCTGCATAAATTAGGACATTAAGACAAATTATTTGCAATATTCATTACAGAATATATGTAGGAATATAATAATATTTATGCAATATGTGTGTCCAAACACACCCCCACACTTATTTTTTGCTCATCCTCGAGCATAACAAAGAGAAAAGAAAAACTAAACTGACCAACCTAACTTACTTTCGTAGAATTCACGGTTGCACTTAGCACGTGCAACAAGCCGTTAAACCTCTAGGTTACCCCTAGAGGACGGGTTTTATCTCGTGAGGGTTTTCAGTGGATTGCACACACAAAATCCATGAAGAAAAAGAAATGAATTGGTAGTATTTTTTTTGAAAACACACTTTCAAAGAAAAAAATATTTGAAGTATCATTGTAAAATTTCAAGTAATCTATAAGCCATAGGATGATCAAAACTTAGTCATTCCTAAACTTAGTCTTTATTCAAAAACTTATTTTCAATCAAGGTAAGTATTATAATTGTATTTCTCATCTAGTATATTATTTTACCCTAAGTCATATACACCTTGTGACCGTGAAAATTTGGCTTAGGATTCTTCAACTCTAACTCCTATGCCTTATTATTTTCTCTCTATTTTTCTTTTTTATTTATGGCGATAATATCCCTTAGCTCTATTAGGCTTTCTTATTCGCCCATGTAACGAGCCTTAGTCGGTGACCCCCAAACCAGACAATTTTAGGGTACCGGATGAGAAAATACCCTAAGGACTTAGGATTCGAGCAAACAAGGCCACAAAACTAAGGATTTTTTTTATTTATATGAACCACTTTTAGGCGTGAATACTTATGCTTTATGAGGCACAAATACCCAACTTAATCAGAGGATTTTTTTTTGATATATGTATATATATATATTTTTATATAAGGCGTAAGAATCTTTGTTTTAGAACCCTAAGTGTGTAAGTATATAAAGTATGTATATTTCATTAAAGTAAAAATCAAGACTAAATTAATTTTTCAATTTTTCTTCCTAACCTCAAAATCAAACAAATAATTTTATTTTGACCAAGTATAAGAAATCCTAATTATGATCCTCTTATTCCTTAAAATTAACTTAATTTTTTACAAAAATAAATCAAGGTATTATTTTTCTTTTCAAAAAGTTTTAAAGAAAGAATTTTTTTTTAAAGTAGTGAAGTTAGCATGTTAGTAAACCCTCCCCACACTTAACTCATGCATTGTCCTCAATGTATGAATGAAATGCAATAATACATGAAAAAGGAGAAAGGGAAGGAAAATTGTCACCTCAAGGTGGTGGTTCCGGTGGCGGTCTCATTAGGCCAAACGTTTCTGCCCCATCTAGATACTGTGATTTTTTATGAAATCCACCTTTTATTTTCTCTTTCTTATTAGCATTTTTATACTCCCCAATATCAGTAGGATCGTGCAAGATCCTAGCATGAATTTTTTCGGTTATATGACCAATCTTGGGATATCATCACGGAGTCATATTGATCTAAACCTTGGTCCAACAGTGGAATATGATTTTGTGGAATGGATGATCTGGGCTCAACAATGAAAGGAATATGAACCAATATTGACTCAGGAATAAAACTCAAATCAAGTTTAGGTTTAAGAGTCAGAGTTGGCTCATGGGTTTGATCCAAATCATAGAATTCAAGTTCACATTCATTTTCCAACAATGGAATGTGACTATCTAATATAGTTGGTTCATGTTCAAACTCTATAGGGATAGGAATCAGTGTTGGCTTCGGAATTAGGTCCAAATGGAGTAAGGATATCGGAGTCAGCTAGATTCAAAAAGTGAAATTGAATCACAACATTAAAAATCGGTGTCACATTCATCTTCAAGTTTAATCTCATTGAAATGAAAACTTGCCAATTTGTCAATGGGTTGATATTGGTCAAGTTCAAAATTATATGGTAAAATCAAATCCTGGTTCAAACTTCAAGATACCAAGATTCTTCGTCAATATGGCTAGAAGAATCAGGAGTGGTCAAAAATGTGTTAGGTAGAGTTTTCTCATTCCTATCATTAATTGTGTTGACCAAATGACTCACTTTTGCTTCTAGCCTATGAAGAGATTTGAGATAATCCGTTTGGGATTGAATACAATTATTTTGGGACTGAATCAAGAATTCCATATTCTTTTCTAAGTCGAGGTTTTTCTTGTTGTGGTAGGACTGGAAAATTAGAGTAAGGATTTTGGATTTGGAAATTATTTGGGAGAATTGAGTCCGCTATGATTTGTACTTGTCATGTGGACTCAAGGAAGGCTTCAAAAGTTTTTTTTTAATGAAGATTCTTTTTCAAAAGATTCATCTTGATGTGGAGTATATGAAGCTATTTGTTGATAAGGTTGTCGATAGTAAGACTCGGAGGAGTTGTATCCCACTGACTTGGTAAAGAGTGATGATAATTGTCCCATTCTTGTTCATAGGGATTGGGGCATATATTGATTTGGATAAAACCAATCTGGTAGACTTGGTTAGTTAGAGTTATGTAATGTTGGGTTGGCAATATCCGAATTGAAAGAGGTTAGAGTAAAATATGGATTTGAGTTATAATTAGAATAATTATAATTATAATCTATTTTCACAAGAACAAACAAAAACAAACAAATAAACAATCAAGAAAATAAAAAAAAATTAGCCTATGTTAGGGTAGAGCTTAGACCTAGACGACTCCTAACTGTTGATTATCCACATGAGGTATATTGCAGAACCTGACCATAAGTTAATCGATCATGTAGGGGCAAGATTGGTGGGAGGTATCCGTGCTTAAGCAACGGGCCTAATTATGCCAAACCACCAGCCTTCGGGGTTTCGTCCCTCATTCCCCAACCTTAGATACCGATTTGGTAAGAGTCAACTTCTAACAACTTCCCCCTTAGGTCAATCCCTATTTGAGTCTGAGATGTTCTTAGGGCCAACGTCTACTCAATTTTATGTTAGGCTAGGTTAGTGAGTGAGGAGATGATTTTTGGGTTAAGAAGGGTAATGATTTCCCCACCTTATCTTGTTTAAGGATATGTCATTAGTCTTTTTAGTGCAGTGTACAAGTATAAGGTAAAAGGTAACATTCAAGCAATATGAATCACTCAAAATATATTTTCTAAATTATATGCAATACACACATACCTTTACTTCAGCACTCTTCAACAGTAATGTAAAGAAACAAAATAGACAAATTCCCTAAGATGCAAGAATCTAAATATTTTTTAGCATTCACAAAGCAACAAGTTACAGTTGATTAGAATTATGTACAGTGTGAGTTAATCAGATAAACTAATAACTGGAGAGAGATATTCTTTGTAAAGTAATATACAAGAGACTACAGTAAGTAGTTCACCACAGTTGTGGGCTCTGATGCTCTGCCTTCTTAGACAGAGGCACAGAGCAGCAATATGTCCTGCAACTCCTAGTTTTCTGTAATTAGCCCCTGTACACTAGAACAAAGAAGAAAAAATAGATTAATTCGTTAAAGTAAATTAAAAAGAAAGAAAACTTACCGTCCCTCCTCGTCAATGGCGCCAAAATTCTGATCGAGCCAAAGCTGCACAAAAAATATATAGAAATTTAGAACGGTACTAGGTCCTCAATTCTACCGTGTAACCTAGGCTAACGGGCCGTGATTCACAGGGAGGGACAAGGATGGAAGCGTTATGTAAGTTTCTTCTTTTAATTTAAAAATAATTAATACTTATCTTCTCAATTATAAAAAGAAAATAAAAATATTAAGTTAAGTTAAGAGAAGATGGTAGAAGAAGAGATGGTGTTGTTGTTTTATTTTAATTATAAAAGAAAAAGAAACAAAAGAGATTAAAAAAAGTATTGATGCAAAAATTAAAAATAAAAAGAAATAAAAGAAGAATATTTACCTCTACTGTTGAACCATAATGAAAGTTACCTTAGCATGGACTAAAGCAAAGTAATAGAAAAGAATAAAGGAAAGTAAGACTTCGGCGAGATCGAGCACAATGAAGAAAAGTAGAAAACTTCCATTGATTGTCACCTTCAATATAAGCTTCTTCAAGAAAAAATTAAAATAGTTTCACTCTACAATAACTCTTCCTCTCTTTTAATCATATAACTCTCTCTAACTTAAGCTAAAAAGAAAAATAAAAGAAAAATAAAAATTACATTGAAGAAGAAAAGAAAAATCTAAAGTAAAGTTGTCTCTGATGTGATGTGCCTTTTTACCTTCAAGGTATGAGGGTTCTAGGAGAAAACCAAAGGGATAGAAAGTATATGAAGATAGGAAGATCTGGATATTTCTGAATTTGAATTCTCCCCTTATCTCAAAACTTGATTTGATTTATCTAGAAATTCAATTCTGATCTGCAGCTTGTTGGTGTGTTGATTGCTGAATATCACTTATTAAATGATAGAATTAGAATGAGTGATCAATAGAAGAATTGTAGTCCTTTAAGTCTTTTTTTTGTAGCATTTTATATCATTAGATTTTAGTTTTGATAGCGAAAGTTATGATTAAAATTCTACTGTATCCAGCTTAAATCCGAATTTAAATTGCTTCATCTTATCCGTTGATTTTCTCTCTATCCATTTATCCTCTTTGATTTTTAGTTTGTCTTCTAGAATTGATAAGATATATATTTATCTTCAGCAAAACCAATAGGGTTTTTAAACAATCCATTTTTTCCTTAAAATTAGATGATATTATCTTATCTGATATATCCAGTTTTCAAATAAGATAGCTTTTAGAACCTTTGGAGTTGAATAGATCCCCTTTCTTTTGAACTTTTGAATTTAATTAGATAAATTTCATGATTATCTTCTCCCTATCATATCCTGCATGAATTAGGACATTAAGACAAGTTATTTGCAACATTCATTACAAAATATATGTAGGAATGTAATAATATTTATGCAATATATGTGTGTCCAAACAGATACTCCTGATACGCTATTACACTGGCTACCACTACATGGATACTCTGTGCACAGTTACTTCATGTTCTTACACCACTGTTATATAGACTCATCGGTCTACATGCATTGATTGTCTATATATTTTTGTTGCATGGATCATGGTTTATATTATTGCTATATGGATATTCTTGATTCCCGTTATATTAAACACTGTTTATGTCACATGGATTATTGTTACATGAGTAGTCCGTCCTGTATTCCCGTAACATGAATATTTTTCATTACTGATATTGATATTCCCATTACTAGACATGTGAGTTGTTGATATGCGATGTGTGGAACTAAGTGCCACGTGGATCCAAGCCACGGGGACCACTTCAAGAATCCCACATCTATTGTTTCCCGTTATATTGTTTCATGCAATCAATAGAGCTCAGGTCCTATTATCATGTTCATGTACCATGCACTGTACTTGTTCTTTCTACGTTGTGTACTTTAAAATAATAAAGATAACTTGAGGATGGGGGAGACTTGACGGTTGACTAGATCTTGTCGGGTGGTTATTTGGATCCATTATTTGTCCCACTGCAGGGGATGATGTAGTGCTGGCTACCGTCTATTATAACTCATGAGCTCTCATTTCCCGTTATTGTATTAGCTTATTGAGCTCCCGCTTCCCGTTACTTGTTACAGCCTTAGCCGGCTGGCCCAGGTCTCAGCAGTCAGGAGTCTGTTTAAGGCCGTGATCCCGGGTATGCACAGGGTACACCCACCTGACTAGAGTTCCTTAACCATTGGGTAACCAAGTAACATAATAAAATGGTATAAACAATAGTGGGAACACTTGTTATTTGGTCACTCTCTCGTTTGGATAATGGTACTCTCATGCCATGTCCAAATGGGTTCGATTGGAGTGCGGGCTCCAGTATGTACTGTCAGTAGTATGGGACACTGAAAGAAATTGATTAAAATACTAGTTGGTACTGATTGTTATTATTGTATAAATCACATGATATGCTCGACACATGTATAGTATTGTCCCTTTATCTTTGTTACTATTCCTGATATGTTATCCACAATCATGTCACCAGTATACCTTATTACACTTTCTTATATTTGCTACACTCCATTGAAATCACCTAAAGGGGGTGAATAGGTGATGGCTATGTTTAGTGACAAATAATGCGGATTAAAAACTAATTAATAATAAACAACAACAATATTAAAACTTGTAAGGCAGTAGACAAATAGTGCAAGTAAAAGAGATAGTAGAGTTTAGAGAGACGTAGACAATCGCAAACACGAGAATATGTTTTGAGGTTCGAGCCACTGCTCTACGTCCCCGCCTTCAACACGATGAAGGATTTCCACTATGCTTGATCCCACCGGATCGTCAATATAAGTTCTCACTAGAACTCTTCGGATACACTTGTCCTCTCTCATGGTGCCGCAACACCAACTTAGAGCTCACTAGCTCGCTTGAGGCTGCAACCTCTATAACTTCTCAATTTGAGAAAATAGTGATCAACACTTGACCACAAACTAAGCTCACATGCATAATCCTACAACAAAGATGAGGAGATAAAACTTTAGGGATTGTGTAGTGCAAAAACCAAGTAAAAAGTGGAGGAGAATGCTTCAAGCTAAAAACACCAAGGATTGAAAATATATGGCTTAAGGGAAAATCTTTTGCTAAAAGGCTAAACTTTGAAAAACTTTGATTTTAAACTTGTAAATCTTGTATTTGAGTTGTATAACACTCCCACTATTTATAGGAGATGAAAACTGGGTTAGAAAAGCCAATAGATCCGTTGGGAGAAGTCCCAACAAAAATAAAACAGTATATAGCCGTTGGCAGCCAGTACAACAGACTTTTCTGCTGTCAATCGACCGGGCCGGTCGACCACCAACGGTCAGATTTTCGACCGTTGGGAAAGCGGTCGACCGGACGGTCGACTGAAGTTCCCAAACAGAGAGTGAACACTCTCTATCGGTCGACGACCAGTCGACCGGAACAAACAGAGAGCTCTGCTCTTTCTGCCGTCGACCGCGACGGTCGACCGATGTGCACACATGCACATTGGTGCATGTCAGTCGACCATCCGGTTGACCGACAGAGCAGTTCTGCTCTGCCAGCGGTCGACCGTGTGGTCGACCGGACAAGGTCAAAAGACAGGTTTTGGAAATCTTTTTGAAGGCAAAATTTTTCCGATAATTTTCTTTAGATGGGTAGATACAAAATAAAAATTCTTTTCTAAAGTAAAAGCTGTTTTTTCAAAAACTTATTTTTCCAAAATTGATATTTTCGAAACTTCGTTTTTCTGAAACTAGGTAAGAAATTTTGTAATAAATTTTGCTTGAAGACATGAAGCAATATCAAATGTGTGTGTGTGTGATAATCCCAAGGTTATCAACCTCTATCATCTTAGTTTTGACAAATAGACTATAAATCCTAACTAAAATAAAAAATGTAAAGATACAAATCTTGTAATAGTCTTCTTGATGTTGCTTGATTCTTGAGCTCTTCTAGTGTGCTAGGCTCTGGGATTTAAATCTTCGTGGCTTCCAAATGTGTGAGTTTTTATGATAGAGCCGAAATGCAACATATGATTTTTACCTGAAACTTAATTAAACAACTTTGTTAATACCTAACTACATATGGTTTGTTATCATCAAAACTTAGGGTTAATGGCTTTGGGCCAACAATCTCCCCCTTTTTTGATGATGACAAAACATATGGAGTTATTACAAATATTTTGGGTGGAGACTTCAAGTGAAGCTCCCCCTTAACACATGCATATATAAGAACAAGATATAAAAAGCTAAATGCATAATAAAGACATATACAAAGGATATCATGTAGATTCATTTGCCAACCATCTATGCATAATAAGGATACATAAATATGAAAATGTATGCATACATGGTTACCTCCATCTATCCAGAAATATCTCCAACCTCCAAAATGGATGATTGGATCAAGAATAGAACAAATACGATGTACATCCAATCACATAAACCATATGGAAACAAAAATAACTGCCATATCATAATAAAAAGGTGTCCATACAAGCTAGGAGGTTCATGCCAACCTCAAAACCAGAAACATAACACATGTCCACAAACATATGTCCACAGATACATACCAAGCATAAAAGATGTCTCCACAAAAGCAAACTAATATCCAAATACATGCATAGAAAAACAACCCAGATATAACTCCATAAAATCTCTTCCCCTTTTCGACATCATTAAAGGGGTCAATGGCCCAGAAAATCAGAGTCCTCCGGGGAAGTAGGTCGCGGAGGTGGAGCAGGAGGAGGAGCCCATGCGGCGAACGGAGGGCCGGAAGCAAGAAGTGGCTGTGTACGACCTTGAGGAATAGGAGCCGATCAATCAAACCTGTTGTAGATGTCGCCAATACATATATGCATATAGCGAATGGAGTCACATATATGGTTGAGGTCATTGTCCAGACGGTGCTCCAGCCGCTGATAGTTTGCGGCCATCTCAGCTGAAATCTGCTGGCGGTGCTCGGCCATCTCAACTGAAATCTGCTGGCTGTGCTCCCGAAGCTGAGTGGATAAAGCTAGGCAGGAGTCGAAAAGAGCAGAAGAGCCAGAGGAGGACCATGAATAGTAGGAAAGATAGGCTGCGGCTGAGGAGTGGGAGGACACTTCCAAGTATGCATCCTCTTGAGGAGGTGCTGTTTGTATCTACTGATGGTTCAAATGACCGTTCAGATGAAAGATCAAATTTTAACTGCTTCAATAGACGGGTGATGAGCATCCCAAAGGGTAAGTACCGATTTGGGATAAGAAGGTGATCAGATGTCATATAGTTGATGATGAGCTGTGGAATGTTGATTCTAATGCCTTTCAGAAGGCAATAGATAACCAGAGGAGCAGAACCCTTAGCGTGACTATACTCTCCTAATTTTGGCAGGAGGTTTAGAACACGATCTTAGTTAGGACCTGGGAGAGTATAGTACTTCACCTCCTCGTTCCTAACTAAGCCAGAGTTGTCATCATCATGAAGTAAGGTAGATGCGGTGTGGGTAGACTCACCGTCAGGATAATCAAAGTCATGAAGATCTACGTTATAAATATCTACCTCCTCACAGGAGAGGTGTAGGTGACTTGCAAATTTTCGAAGAGAGATGTTTATATCTCTTCCCATAACTCTAGATTTAATATGATTTTATTCAAATGAGAGATTAGAATAAAAATAGTGCACCTATTCAAGATAAACTGGTTCCTTAATGGAGACAAAATTTTCTAAAAAATTGAATCCTAGAATATTTGCAAGATTGAGGTGCTCAAAATCACTGAGCACCACAGTCCTACCTGAGATAACATTTTTAGCAGAAATTAGGGCATACCTATAAGATGCATTTTGTGAGACAAAAGGGTGGATGATGATTCGGGGGTTTTCCCCTTTTCAGATTAGGATCTTTTTGACATTATAGATGGATAAGTAAAATCAAGGCACGACAATAGCACGATTTAAACAATTGAACTTAGAAATAACAATAAAAATAAGAGATCTAGGGGAAATTAGATTATACCTTGAAAATCAAGAGAAATCCCAAAGAGACTGTTGATCTGGAGCTTGAGAGCAAATTTTCCAAATTTTTATGGAAGAATCTAGGGGTTTGGAGGAGTAGATGATGGTTAGAGAGGGTTTAGGATGAAGAGAATAGGTGAGAAGTGGTGAAGGAGGCGGTGGAAGGAGAAGAGATGAGAAAAATTGGGGGTTAGGGTTATATATAGAGTCGGGTAAAATAGCAGGTTACCTGACTCCCGGTCGACCGCCCGGTTGACTGGTGGAAACCGAGAGCAATCTCGGTTTCAGTCGGTCGACCACCAATGGTTGACCGGCTTCGGGCAGAAAAATTATTTTCTGTTTCAGGCTGAGTCGGTCACCGCTCGGTCGACCGGGCCTATGCCAGGCCAGATCGGTCGACCGGTCGGTTGACTGGCACTGCTGAAAACAGTTTAAAAACTGTTTTGAAATTTTAATTTTTAAGTTAATTATCTTTTTTAAAAAATGAATATATATTTTTCTTATATAAACATAAAAATGTCGAAATCTTGCTTAGCATGACAAACTCAAAACAAATTTTTCATTAAATTTTATTGTTATTAACAAATATATCCTTTTAATAGTAAAGCTATAAAAATGAGATGTTGAGGCCGAATACCCCTTTAAGGTTTCTGAACTTCTCCTCAACATTCCTCTAGATAAGAGTTGAGGAGCGCAATTTCCATCTCTATTTGTTTGCTTACTTTGGTTAAATAAATTTTTAATTTTGATAATACTCTAATAAAACATTTAAAAAAGATCTTGATATATAGACAAACAAAATATGGCAAGTGATAGAAATCAAAACAAATTGAATACACAATCCAATCATAGTTAAGAAACAAAAAAAATGTAGATATGCAAGTTTACACATGTAAGGCATATTATCAAAAAAATGCAACTAGCAAATCCCATATATAAAAAAATTTAGATGGAGTAGTTATCAAACCATAGGTAATCTCCAAAATGGGTGCCTCTTTGATAGCGATGCAAGTGACGATGTATTCGTTTAAGCATTGATGCATCCACCACCTGGGCACCTTCTCCTCCTAAGTCTTGGAGGAGGATGACGCACCGTATTAAATAAATTCAGCGTGTCTTTTGATACCCAAATCTTTTTGGGTTCTATGGGGTTAGTGTTTTCTCGAACCCAAACATTCTTATTAGACATGTTTAATTTAGCATAACAAAATTTTGCTAAATGGTCTTTGCGGCCACAATGTGCACATGTATAAATTTTTCCATACATAAATGCATGCTTGTGTGCATGCTTTTGTGTGTTTGATGCATGAGGAGTGTATTTCCTTAGGGTTTTTCTCTTAGGAAATATAGATGCAAACTTGGTCATGTCAAATGGACATTTCTTTAGGTAGTATCCAAAACTTCAATGCGTTTTTGTATTTCTAAAAATTCATTTTTATTAAAAGTAGTGATTGTGCTTTTACCCTTACAAGTAGTTTTATATTTTTCAAAGTCCTTTTCATTTTTTTCAAAATATTTTGACAATTCATTTTTCTCATTTAAACAAGTTCAAACTTATTCTTTAAAGAATCATTTTCCTTTTTCAATTTTTATTTTGAGCTAAAGAAATTTCATATCTACTTTGTAATTCTTCAAAAACTTGTGCTAATTTATCCATGATTAAATCTTCATCTTCTAAAGAGTTTTCTAGGTTTACCTTAGAAGCTTCACCATAACGTGCCATGAAGTACACGTATGCGGTGTCGATCTTCTCTTCGGATTCGGTCTCGGAGTCGTCCCACGTGGCCACCATTGCCTTCTTCTTCTTTTGCACATTCTTGGAGATAGTAGCTTGTAGAGAGGGGCAATCCACAATTAGATGTCCCGTTTTCTTACAATGAAAATATGGACCCGGTTCCTCTCTTTTCTTTTCAAATCTTCCTTGAGGTCTTCCTCTTTGGAAGTTGCTTTGTCTACCTTTCTTGTAAAATATTTTGCCCACTTTTCTTATGAGTATGGCAAAGTCTTCATTGTAGTCTTTTGATGAATCCTCTTCATCATAGGAGGAAGGAGCCGCCTTGAAAGTAAGAGCTTTCTTCTTTGATGCCTCCCTTTCTTCTCTTACCTTCATCTCCATCTTATGTGTTTTGAGATTACCGATGAAGCCGGAGAAATTCATCTCCTCCCTATCATTAAGCTCCTTGAGGGTGGTTGCCTTGACTTCCCAAGACTTGGGAAGAGCTCTAATGACCTTCCGGATCTTTTGGTCATTGTCGATGTTGTCACCTAAAGAAGGTAAAGCATAGTAATCTTAGTGAACCGAGTGAGCATTTCATCTATACCTTCATTATCAAGCATATATAAATTATCATATTGAGAATGGAGAAGTCAATTTTAGATCTCTTGACTTGCGACGTCCCCTCATGAGTAATGATTAGAACATTAAGCAGATTTGCAATTAATGATGCGAGAAAGATCATCTTCATTTAAAGCTCGAGTAAGTGCATATTGGGCTTTAGCATTGGCCTCATAGTCCTTAGCAGTTGCTTCGGACCATGTATTCTCATCACTGTGAGGTGCAATAAATTCTTTGGTAATAGATTTAGCAACTCTAACTCTTAATGACTTTAGGAATAAGTTCATTTTGACCTTCCAAATGGGGAAGTTCAACCCATCAAATTTGGGTGGGGACTTGATGCTAGAGAAGTCAACTGATGGCATGAAAACAAATTAGTGCACAAACAAATATAGATGCAATAAATAAATATAGCCAAATAATGAGGATCTCCCTAAGGTGATTAAACCAAATACTAAGGTTAGGCTCTGATACTAATTGAAATCACCTAGAGGGGAGTGAATGTGTGATGGCTATGCTTAGTGACAAATAATGCGGATTAAAAACTAATTAACAATAAATAACAAGAATATTAAACTTGCAAGAGAGTAGACAAATAGTGCAAGTAAAAGAGAGTAGAGTTTAAAGAGATGTGAACAATCGCAAACACGAGAATATGTTTCGAGGTTCGAGCCACTGCTCTACGTCCCCGCCTTCAACACGATGAAGGATTTCCACTATGCTTGATCCCATCTGATCGTTAATACAAGTTCTCATTAGAACTCTTCAGACACACTTGTCCTCTCTCATGATGCCACAACACCAACTTAGAGCTCACTAGCTCACTTGAGGCAGCAACCTCTACAACTTCTCAATTTGAGAAAATGGTGATCAACACTTGACCACAAACTAAGCTCACATGCACAATCCTACAACCAAGATGAGGAGATGAAACTTTAGGGATTGTGTAGGACAAAACCAAGTAAAGAAGTAGAGGAGAATGCTTCAAGCTAATAACACCAAGGATTGGAAATATATGGCTCAAGGAAAAATCTTTTTATAAAAGGCTAAACTTTGAAAAACTTTGATTTTGTTAAACTTGTAAATCTTGTATTTGAGTTGTATAACACTCCCGCTATTTATAGGGGATGAAAACTGGGTTAGAAAAGCCAATAGATCCGTTGGGAGTCCCAACAAAAAACAAACAGAATATAGCCGTTGGCAGCCAGTACAGTAGACTTTTCTGTTGTCGGTCGACCGGGCCGGTCGACCGCCAATGGTCGGATTTCCGACCATTGGGAAAGCGGTCGACCGGATGGTCAATCGAAGTTCCCAAACAGAGAGTGAACACTCTCTGTCGGTCGACCGGACCAGTCGACCGGAACAAACAGAGAGCTCTGCTCTTTCTGCCGATCGACCGCGATGGTCGACCGATGTGCACACATGCACATTGGTGCATTCAGTCGACCGCCCGGTCAACCGACAGAGCAATTCTGCTCTGCCAGCAGTCAACCATGCGGTCGACCAGATAAGGTCAAAAGACAGGTTTTGAAAATCTTTTTGAAGATAAAATTTTTCTGATAAATTTTCTTTAGATGGGTAGATACAAAAAAAAATTCTTTTCTACAGTAAAAATCGTTTTTCCAAAAACTTGTTTTTCTAAAAACTGATTTTTTCGAAACTTCGTTTTTTTCGAAACTCGGTAAGAAATTTTGTAATAAAATTTTGCTTGAAGACATGAAGCAATATCAAGTGTGTGTGTGACAATCCCAAGGTTATCAACCTCTATCATCTCGGTTTTGACAAATAGACTATAAATCCTAACTAAAATGAAAAATGTAAATATACAAATCTTGTAATAGTCTTCTTGATGTTGCTTGATCCTTGAGCTCTTCTAATATGCTAGACTCTGGGATCTAAATCTTCGCGGCTTCCAAATGTGTGAGTCTTGTGATGGAGCCGAAATGCAACATATGATTTTTACCTGAAACTTAATTAAACAACTTTGTTAATACCTAAATATATATGGTTTGTTACCATCAAAATTTAGGGCTAATGGCCTTTGGGCCAACATCCATGTGGTAACACACTATTCATGGACACATATACTCTGCATTGCATATATTCTGCTTTATGTATACTTTGCGGTCATTATTCTTGTATATGCACAACACAGTAGGATTGGTATGTTGCATACTGCACATCTGCATGTTCATTTCTATCACATCACCACTATACAGAATTATTTATTGTATAAAACTCGATATAACAGTAGACATGACCTGATGATAACAGCTACGTAGTGATGGTATTAAAATACGACATTTTTTATATTTCTACTGATTCTTAAATTCCTATTAAATAGTATCACTGATACATAAACATGTCTTATAGATTATTATCGTGCCTGTATTACTATAGTACATATTACTGTTTCCTTCATTTTACTACCTACTAGTTCGCTTTCTGACGATCCTGAGTTTGCGTACCCAAGTTAAAGATCCAGGATTTCGTAGCACCTGAGATTTCTCGTGATATGATCTCGAGACTGTCACTCTTTCCTATTCATCGATATCTTTATTATTTGATTTTATTTTCTCATCTATCCATATTTTTCATATTATCATGATCACCAACCTCTTTCTGTAGGTATTCTTGTACTTATTTAATGCTGGAACTCTTGTGTATATGGAGGCTATTTTCTGTACTGAGGCTTAGTGTACGTACGTGAAGGTATTTTCACCCGCATATGTACATCACCATAGCCTTCCCGTACTCGCGGGATCGAGGCGTTACACATGTGTACTATGCACTTTATGTAAAGATACACTATTCATGCACACGTACACTTTGTATTTTATAAATTCTTTGTTTCATGTATAATTATTTTTATCATGATACCATCATGCTACTGTTACTATTAGCTTAAACAATAAATATACTATAATTAAGACTTAATACATGTTCATTAAATAACTTGATTTTATTAATATATAACTAAATATTATATCCTATTACTCATATTGATCACACCATATAAATGGCATAACTCCTACTGATTATAAGAGCATAATAATATACGGTTGGTAATATATAAGACTCTTCCTAATAATATTAATTGATATTAATATTATATAATTGGGTAATATTGTAGAACTAACACCGTTATAACATGCTAGGCATTTATAATGTTCTAGTATTAATATAACATTGATTTATATCTATGCATATATCTCTATTGTTGGTATAATTATATTGTATCACTGGTTTTTAAACGTGTATTACATAACATCGTGATTGTACTACTATTATATATTACTACTTCTTTCATTTTACCACTCGCTAGGTCGTTTTTTTGATGACCATAGGTTTGCATGTCCAGGTTGGAGATCCGAGATATCGCAGTACCTACTATTTCACGGGATATTATTAGGAGGCTCGACGCTTTTATTATTCAGATGTATCTTTATTATTTTATTCGTACTTCCTTATTTATTCCTGTTTTCATATCTATCGTGAATACTGACCATTTTTGCATGTATTCTTATACTTATTTAATACTGGAATAATTGTATATATTATATTTATTTTTTTATACTGAGGCTTAGTGTACGTATGTCAGGGTATGTTTGCCCTGAGTATATACGTCGTCGTAGCATCCCCGAATCCGCAGAATTGGAACGTTATACCAGATACTTAACTAATTGATCATTTGACTTGTTAATACATATAACTTTTTTTCAACTTATATAACCATCTTTCGTATAAATGCCAAGAATTTTTTTGAGGATTAGAAACCACAATATTACATGTTGAGACCGATAGGACATACATAGCTTATGCAATCATAATAGAAAGATCCACCGAGCTTAGTGCTTCTTGGCCAGTCAATTCACTAGATTGATAGATTATAGACTCTAGGCTAAAGAATATAATTGGTGTTAAAAGAGAATACTAATTAAAATAGAGACTTTCCATTGTTAGCATAAGCACAAAGCACAAGTATTAACTTTAGTTGCTGAAATTAATTGCCCTAGCAATTCATCTTTTATAGTAATCACTTTTAGTTTAGTTTTCTTATTTTAAATCACTTTTACATCCATATCAATTTTTCAAATAAAACTAGGACAAATTAACTTGGTATTCAATTAGACATCAATCCTCGTGGGATCGACAACTTTGTTCATTATTTCATTACTTGTAAATGATTGATGCATTTGCCATTGCGCAACACTAAGTTTTTTGATGCTGTTATCGGGGATTGTTTTGTTTCTTTTTTATATCAATAATATTTGATACCATTTTTAATTAGAAATTTATTTTTATTTTATTTTTTCTTTATTTCAGGACTATGCATCCAAACAACTTTCAATAGTCCTCACAAAGTATTGAGCCAAAGCAAGCATATATGTGGTGTGGAGGAGATCATTATAATTTTCATTGTCATCTCATAATTAACACTTACAATCCAGCTTAGAGAAGTTTTTCTCATTTATTCTCTAATTATGAAGAAGAAAATACCTTAGAACAACAAAAATTATCAAAGAGGTCAAAGCACATGAGGATAGATAATCATGCACCGAGAAGGAGCTCAATTGGTACTATAGTTGTTACTTGAAGAAGACTATCTCAGGGTAAGATACAAGAAACAGAGACCTTAGAACAGGAAAAAAGAAGGCAAGAATATGCAGACAAAATTTCATTAGCAGAAGCCCTAATTAGATGGTTGATCAGTCGTCCCCCTGATAATTCTGAACCCTATCTTGAATCAGAGTCTCCTCCAGAACCTCCATGAAGTATTGAAGAACCTGAAGTAGTATATGTTAAAAAGTAATGCTTAAGGCTAGAGTTTCTTTTGAGAGAAAGAAACTCAACTTGAGTATCTATACTTTTGATGAGACATCTATTGAACAATCTGTTGAAGAGACTTTACTTGATAAATCACCAAGTTTAAATTATTTGTCTAACTATATTTTGTGTGTATTTTTGCAGGTTGAAGATGCTTTGCCACATGATAAGAATGATGTTGTGGGGATAATCTGATGCATGAACCATTCAAAGAATACTAATCTAAGAAACATAGACCAGAGCTAAAGAAAACCAGGAACAAATTAGAGAGACTCCATACTAGTACGACAAAGAAGTTGAGCTCATCCAAATCTTTTTTGAAGAGAATGCATTGGTAGAGTGGAAAGCGTGCTCATGGATGAAATTAATGAATCTAGGTAAGGAGGTTAATTGGTTGTAAACATTTATACTAACTATTTTTTTTTCTTTTTTAGGTACCTCAGCCAAATCAGTCAATTTCAGAAACAGAGATGCAAGTTGAGCCAACATGATAAAAAAAATCAGTCACCTAAAATTCAAGATTAGTACAGCTATTTGGACAGCTGGGCGACCGACCAAACGACTGAGTGACCGAGGTATTAATGAATTATCTTCTGAAATTTTTCCCAGGTGATTGCTTTCCAATTTATAAATGTTAGGATTTTCATTTATTTACGAACATGGGTGGTTTCTTAAAGATTATTTTGTTAAAAAATATTCACTTTATTATTATTTTTTAGGGGGATGGAATTGATTTGCTGAAATATTTATTACATCATCCTGTTAAGTATGAGAGTATGGCATGGTTTAAGCATGGGTGTAACCCTCGACCCTACATGTATGTGGCACAATATGAGTACTTGATACATTGTACATATTTAATTTGATCTTCAAACAGTCAGATTGACCCAATTTCAGTTTCAAATATTATTTCCTAATATTTTAGATTTTTCAAATTTCCTGAAATTTTTCTGAATTATTTTGAAAAATCTCTGAATTCGGTATCGACTGATACCGATAATTGACTCTATAATTTTTACTTCTCAAATAGAGTTGAATTCTAAGAATCTATTTTCAAATTATTTTTCAAAATCATATTTTCAATCTTAGCGTATTTTTAATTTTCTGAATTAATCAAAATCTGGTTAAACCGGTGTGGACCGGTATCACCGATCGATTTGAAGATTTTTAATTTGCAAACTAGACTGAATTTCTTGATTCCAATTTCATATTATTCTTTTGGATAATATTTTCTATTTTATAGAATTTTTGGGAATGAACCTAAACTAGTCAAATTTTACCGGATTAAATAATATTATTTAAAACATTTTCTCTTTCCTTTCTTTTTCTCTTCTCTAGTCTTTTTCTTTCCTTCTTCCCCGAGCCACCAACTCTCCTACTGCCTTACCCACCACCTCTCTCTCTCTCTCTCTTTCACTCTCAGTTTATCTCTTATAATTCTCTCTCTCCCCCTATTATTTCTCACTCTCTTTCTCTATCTTCGTTCCCTCTCCCTCTCATGTCCACCATCGACGGTTAGACCACCATAGTGGTCGGCGACCATCCCTAGGCGGTCACTGCCTGCCTGGCTAGACGGCCACTAGTCCACCTCCCTCTTTGTACTTTCTCTCTCACTTTAATTTCTCTATCTCTCTCAATCAACCTCTCTTTCCTCCCTCCACTTCTCCTCCTCTGGCCGACTGCCCAACCCGCCGTCGCGCCGCCTCCGGCTAGGCCAGACAACCACCGCAGCCAGAAACCCCTTATTCTTCTTCTTCTCTCTCTTATTTTTCTCTTTCTCGCTCTATCTCCCCTCTTGCATCTGACTACTGGCGGTGCCCTGGATGCCACCGTCACTGCCAGTGGGCACCGCTCCCGCGCCGCACTGCCCCTAGCGGCCGCCACTCCCCTGGATACTCCCCTCTCTTCTTCTCTCTCATTGCCTCTCTCTCTCTCTCTCTCTTATGTGTTGGACCCAAAAACCCACGACCCATTAACCAAACCCATTAACCCACAACCATTTTCCTTAAAGACAACTGGATTTTGGTTTTGGATTGAAACCCAACCCGCTAGCAACCTAAACCCATATCTAAACTAGTGAAAGGTAACTTTTCATAGAACTCCCTATTAATAAGTTTTTTTAAGTTTAGACCTATAAATTACATTTCTAACATGTTTATATTGATTTTAGTGTTCAGGCGATATCTTGAGCATTCGGAGCCTAATCTAGACGGTTCTTGAACCATTGCGATCGTGAAAAGATGAGTTATATCCCTGTAATAGCTAAGTGAGTATTTTTATTTTATAATTTATATTTCATCATGTGAAATTAAATTGAGTTATTGATTTATTTAACAAAAATCATATAAATGATAAATCACGATTAAAATATGTGTGAGTGCTTTCTAAACATATCTAATAAATAATATTTATTGTGATTATTGATTTAATATAAAATATTAATGGATTAGTGATATATTTATAATAAGTGATTATTGGATTATTGATATACATCTAGAATACAATAATTATTAAAATGATTCTTAAGAATTCTAAATAGAAACCTGTATATAATTCATTTGTGATATTGATCATAGTAATAATAATGAAATCATCATATTTATATATATCTACTGACACTTGTTTCTGTAACATCGATCACATCGGACACTGTAATTTTATGTCCATCTATCACCGTTACACAGAACTGTTATACTAATACTATTATTTCATGTTCATGTATTATTGATACAGGAATACTCTATTACACTAGACACAGTCACTGTTACATGAATATTCTATTATACCAGACATTGTTATTTCATGTGCTTGTATCACTGTTACATGGATACTATTATTCCATCTATTAGTATCATCGTTCACGGACACCTTAGTATACTGGACACTGTTATTTCATGTAAACACTTGTTATACTAAATAATATTATTTCATGTACTTGTATACTTGTTACATGGATCCTGTGTTACACTGGATGCTATATGGATTCACCTATATACATATTTTGGTTGTTCTTATATTCCTATTGCATTGCTTACTGAATATAATATATGACTGTGTCCTATAATCCTGATATGGATATGATATTCCTGTTACTGGACATGTGAGCTGCTGATATGCGATGCGTGAAACTATGTGCCACATGGATCTAAGACACGGGGCCACCTGAATCACACATCTCCTGTTTCTCATTTCCCGTTATCTTGTTTCATGCTATCTATAAAGTTCATGTCCTGGTATCGTATTACATGTATCATGCATTATTTTTGTTCCTGAGACACTATAGTTTATATATAATAAATATAATCTGGGGTTGGGGAAGTTGGACAGTTGATTACATCATATCGGGTGGATGTCTGGATCCATTATAGTCCTACTGTAAGGGAAGTGGTAGTACTAGATACCCATTGTTATACCTCATTGAGCTCCCGTTTTGCGTTACTTGTTTCGTCTTAGTAGGCCAGCCCTGATCTCATCAACCAGGGAACAGTTTAAGGTCGTGATTGAGGGTATGCATGGAATACACCCACTTGATTTGAGCTCCTCTACCATTGAGTTTCCATTTAACATAATAAAATAATATAAACAATAGTGACATTGAGAACGCTTGTTACTTGGTCACTCTCTCGTTCAAATAATAATACATATATGCCTTGTTCAGATGGGTACGACTGGAGTACGGGCTCCAGTATAAATTGCCAGTGGTATAGGATACTGGAAGAGATTGATTCAAATACTAAGTGGTACTAATTATTATTATTGTATAAATCACATGACATACTCGATACATGTATATTATTGTTTATTTATACTTATTACACTTCCTGCTATCTTATCCACCATCATGTCACATGTATATTATGCACTTCCTGTATTCTTCACAGACACATTATTCATATACACATATACTCAACGTTTCATGTATATACTGGTTTCATGTATTCTGTATAGACACATTTTTTCTGTATAATCACAAACACCATAGTGTGATTGCTTCTATTTATTTCATGTGTAGATATTCATATTTACCATCACTATATTGTCATGTTACTGGTACTATTCGTGTAAATAGTAAACATAACTAATAAGAACTTGATACGTGATAATAATACACACTGATTTTATTAATAAACTATGTATTTTATCTCATATTACATATTACAAAATATGTTAATTGTTATTAAACAAAATAACGTTAATTGATAATAACCATAACTCTTCCCGATTAAATATCATTATTATTTTAGTCATGTTTTATATAATATCGTAAAGGTAACCCTATTATTTATGATAGGTATTGATAATGTTATAGTACTGAAATAACCCTTATTATATATACCGGTTGTTAGTATTATTATATTGTATCATCGGTAATTAAACATGTATTATATATTATCATGATTGTACTACTATTATAGTATATATTACTACTTTTTTATTTTACCACTCACTAGGTCGCTTTCTTACGACCTTGGCCTTACATGCTCAGGTTGGAGATCCGAGATATCGTAGTACTTGGTGTTTCTAGAGTTATTGACAGGAGACTGCGTCTTTCTTATTCATAGATATTTTTCTTATTATGTCTATACTTCCAGATTTATTCATGTTTTCATATCTATTGTGATCACTAACCCCTTTTGTAGGATTCTTGTACTTATTTAATGTTAGAATAATTGTATATATTATATATATTCTCATGTACTGAGGCTTAGCATACGTATATGAGGATATATTCGCCCTGCGTACGTACGTCGCTGTAGCATCCCCATATCCGCAGGATCGGGGCATTGCAATAGGGGAGGGGTCTAAGATTTTTCTTTTTATTTTACTTTTCCTTGTAGATTAGAATTTTTTATTTCTTTTTTTAGGATTTTCCTAGATTTTTCTTTTTCTTTTACTAACTGAAAAAAATCAGTAAGTTCATCTAATTTTAAGTGATTTAGTGACCCCAATTTGATAGATTCTTTATTTCTTTGAAAAAAGATGAAAAATCTGAAAATTGAATATTGTCTAGAATTTGTCTACGTGATTATGCATCTTATCCACTCTTACACATTTATTTAAGCTTGAGATGATAAGGATTACTTAATAATTAAAAAAATTGATTTTTGTGTGTGTGTGTGTGTCAAACTTTATTATTGATTAGATAGATATTTTGGTCTCAAGAAGGCTTGATATTTACGCGAAAAATAGTTAGGTAAGTTAAAAAAAAAGTTATATGTATTAACAAGTCTAATGATCAATTAGTTAGGTATCTTGACCTCAAGAATCCTTGATATTCATACAAAAGAGAATTTGATGCATTATATGCATAAAAAAAAGAAGTGTTCAAGAGGCAACAAAATGGTAATACTTTGAAAATTCAATTTTATGAAAATATATTTAAGTATGAAAGTCTGAATTAAATCCCAAGTCAAGAGCTATCACATATTCACAAGATGCATAGGATCGAAAAACTTAGGAAGGGTGGTGGGATATATTAGAATTTAAAGTCTCTAAGAAGAGATGATTAGATTTCTTGATAGAAGATTGAACTTGAAAATGATTAGTTGTAAAAATTATTGATCTTATTTACTAGTGATTCTTATTCAATTTTTTTTCTTTTCTTTCTTCTTCTTATTTTTTCTTTCTTTATTTTTCTTTATCTTTAATTCTTAATCTTTCTATATTTTTTCTTTGAATTGTGTGAGTATATTCACTGCAAATACTCAAACGACAATAATCATTCATTAGGGCAACCTAGGGTTTTAACAGTTTGTTGCACGTGCTAAGTGCAACCATAATTCTTACGAAAGTGAGTTAGATTTTTATTTCTGTTTTTAGGATTTTAGATTTTTTTTAGATTAAGATTTTGGTAAAGGACTACCAAAAGTTAGAGAGGGGGGGTATGATAACTGTGTTTTTCATGTATATTTTACATTATTTTTATACCTATTTTTATCACATTTAATTCTACATGGATAGTTTTGTTTATGATTTTGCAGATATAAAGTTAAGAGAAATTTTGGAGAAAATACCTGAAAAGCGGTGAAAGAGAAGAGTAACAACAAGAAAATCACTGATATAGAGACCCAAAGATGAATTCAAAGAATGAAGCTGGATCTACACATAAAGATAAAGCATCTACTAAAATTTTAAGTCCATTGGTTGAAGTTAGACTGCTGACTGGCTGTCAAAACGGCTAATTAGTGGCCGACTGGTCAAATCCAATGAAGCACCTTTGCCAGCTATTTTTCTACTCCAAATCAGAGCTGTATTAATTTTCACAGCGGATTGGCTGAGAAACATGGTTGATTATCCTTTCCTTTAAGTCGGATGCTGATGAAATTTTGTCAGTTTTCTGATAGGATTAAAATTATATTTTAAAAACTCTAGGTCGGTAGATTTGAGACTCTGAGATCTATTTAAAGAGCTGCACTCTATTGTAAAAGGTGTGTAGGAATTAATCCAATAATTTATCTCTCATTTATAAATAAATTTTCTATCCTATTTTTTTGGAGACCTATGGGCAGAACGTAGAAGAAGAAAATTAGTAAGGAAGCATCATCTCAGACAAATTTGGTGTTTTCTTTTCCTTTTTCTCTTTTTTCTTATGAAGTTTATATTGATTTTCATGTTTTTATCTTTTTCTAATATAAACTAAATTCTACAAAGCTAGGGGTGTAGATGTAGGCAACTTTAGGAAGAATTAATCTTGTTGTCTTGTGCTTGAGTTTAAAGTTTATTTTTAATTTTTTATGTTAAGTTTCTTTTTCCGTTTTAATATCCATTAGTTGACTGCAACAATTATATTGATGGTATGTTTGAGGATGATAGGAGATAACCTAGCAACGCTTCGTAGGATAAAAAACCACAATCTCATATGTTGAGACCGATAGGAGATGTTGGTCCACATGCCCATCTGTAATACCCCTTTCCCGGAATACGTGCCTAGTTACGTATTCTGTCCTTTGACCGTATCTTCCGATTTACCTTCCGTATTTGACCAATTTTAATTTCAAATATCATTTTTCAATATTTTAGATTTTATGTGATTTTCTGGAATTTTCTGGAATTAAAATGAATTTCTTCAAAACCGGTGTCGGCCAGTACCGCTGACCGATTTCCGAATTTTTATCTTCCAAACTGTTAGGAATTTCAAGAAAGTCCTTTAGACACTATTGCTTAGAATCATAATTCCTACTTATACTCTTTTTCTGAGATTTTTATAAATTTATGAAAATTCTTTCGGAGTCGGTAAGTTTCTGATTCCAGGATTTTTAATTAAAAATCTATGCAGTAATTCTTCAAACGAATTTCACCATTGGTCTTCAAATATTTTTCTTGATTTTTGGTAAAATTTCCAGACCAATCCAAAATACTTGAATTTTGGGCATTTTTCCAAAAATTTCAAATCCTTTTCCACCTCAAATGCCACCTCATCTTTCCACTCACACTCACCTAACCCCCACTCATTCTCTCTCCCTTCCCTTAGCCGGCCAAGTGGCCATCCTAGGGACACCTCACCCCCACATTTATGCAAAGAAACCCCTCACTTCCCATTTAATTCCAACCCCTTTTCAAAATCACAAAACCTATATAAAGTATCCCCTTTACAATTTGATCCTTTTCTTCCCCATTTCTACAAAAGAGAAGTTCTCCAAATTTCCCTCTTCCTCAAACCCTAACCCTAGCTCCAAGGAGAACCCAAAATCCTTCATCTCCACCTCAAGATCTACAAGGATTCAACTAGGGTTTCATCAAGGAACTCATCTTCAACCTCCAAGCTCAAGGCAACTCTAGGAGCTCATTCCCCCATCCCAAGTAGCAATTTTTGGAGTGAGGCTACCATCTCCAACTTGGGATCCCCCTCAAGCTTCCATCAAGCCCATCTAGGTGAGTACATTCTCACCAAGACCTAGATATCTACTATTATAATTGTAATAGAAATTCTAGGACACTTGTTAAGTAAAAATCCTATTTTTAGGTCACCAAAGCCCAAATCCAACCCTTTCATGCAATATGCTTGCTTACCAAGACTAGCCCAGCTTATTTTGTGCTCAGGTGGATAGATCAGGTCACCCCATTCTATAAAAATCCAATTTTTAGACTGCCCAAACGAACCCCAACAGAATTCTGATTTTCTGCCTTAACAGCAGAAATTTCCCGAGGACCGGTCGACCGGCAGTCGACCGGGACCCTGCCGATGTGCACAACATGCACGAATTTGAGCTGGCGGCCGACCGGCAGTCGACCGCATACTCGACCGGCTTTAGAAAATTGGGTGGACCAGTCGACTGCCAGTCGACCGGCCAAAACCTGGAGCTCACGGCTCCTTCCCAGTCGACCGGCAGTCGGCCGGGACTCGACCGCCAGTTATGCCACCAGTCGACCGAAGTCGACCGGAGGTTGACCGTTAGGCTAATTCTGGGACAGTTTTCTGATTCTCATCCTTTTTAAATTCTGATCTTAACCTGTTATATGTATACATGTTTAGGCCTGTTTATGCATTATACCTGTACTGTATGACTGGTTAACTGATGGATCTTGCTTTATCATGCTTCATGGCTCATGTTACACATTACTATTCCATGACCTGTTAAATGTGAAGTATCACCACTTACTCATGCTATCCCCAAAACACCAAGCATGATATATCCGACATTTGCATAAAATACACCAACATACACTGGGTCAGGGGGAAATACGCGGAATATCGATATGTGTTCGTGTTTACAGTGGTATTAGGATGTGCACCATGTTTCCGGTCTTACCTGCGGTACTCCAGGGGACCGAGGGGAGTGCTTCCTCCCTTCCTGTTCTATTGTCATGACAAGGGCATACATAAGACCCTCATGTTAGGCCTTGCGGCTGGTTCCGTCTTCAAGCAACGGAACAATATTGGGCCGTGGTCCCGGGCATGCACGGGACCCACTGTAAACATAGTTCGTCGATACAACCGCTGTTTCCAATAACAACCTTGTCATACTCGGATATGGATCTATGTGCTCTGGGACGCTGGGTCACATAGCTAGATATCACAGTAAGACAAGTAATAATAATAAGACGTTCATTGTACACTTAATTCATACGTCTTTATCTTATTCAGTTTACATCACTTGTCATGCAGTGTTGCTTAGTACTACTTCTTTATTCTCTATATTCATGATCCCTATGTCACTTGGCTATCTTTTATTATTGTATTATGTCTTGACCCTTTGGATTTGCATATTCAGATTCGGAGGCCTGGAACGAAGTGGAGCCTTCCACTGAGGACTTGGCTTACCTAGGAGAGCAGGCTGACCAGCTCTAGATCTATCTTGCCCGGCACTCCCTTTTTGGTTCACGGATCTCCATCCATACGTGAGCATTTTTGTATTTTTGGTTGTATCTTGTATCGTCTTGGACTCGAGTTGTGATAAAGGACACTTGTATAGTGATTTTGTATATCATAACTTGTATAACTCTGCACTTCTATTTTGTATGTTGGCTTATGATTATATCACGCTGTGTGTTATACTCTGATACTTGTTGTACTTATGCTTAGCGTATATACGTGGGGGCACCATCTAACCTACGTATATGCGTCGCAGTGACGTCCCCGTATTATTGGGATCGGGGCGTTACAGGTTGGTATCAGAGCCTAGGCTCTCAAACCTAAAAGTACAACCAAGTGGCAAATTCTAGTGATTTGCTAATGCCAACTACAATGTACAAAGTTATATAGTCCTTCTCGACTTCGTCCTTGATTCATTCCTTCGTATCCTAAACTCCTTTCCCTTGTTTCCAATTCCAGATCTTATCCCTTTCGGTATGGAGAGACGTTCGGGTCGCAACAATGTCGGGCAAATACCGAATGGACCCGTAGGAGGAGAGGGTGCTGATGTACTGAGGATCATTCAGACTATGCTGGGAAACCAGCAACAACAAATGGAGAATCAGCAGCAGCAGACTGAGCTCCTCAGACAGGAGTTGGCAGCTCCGAAGGAGCAAAGGCCTGGGAACGTGTCAGACTTCCGGCGGCTGCAACCGCCATCTTCACGGGGGTCGAGAGACCATTGGAGGCTGAACAGTGGTTGACGGACACTACTGATTTGCTGAACGCCGCCAGGGTGCCCAAGGAGAACCAAGTGGAGGTTGCAAAGATCCAGCTGAAGGACATAGCCAGGACTTGGTGGCTTGCAGAGGAGGCTCGCTTGAAGGGACCTATCTCTTGGGATACGTTCTCCAAGAGCTTTTATAGCAGGTTCTTTCCCGCCACTGCTCAGAAGGACATGGAGGAGCAGTTCATCAGGCTTCAACAGGGGGATAGATCCGTAGATGAGTATGCTGCAGAATTTCTCAGGTTGAGTCGCTTTGCCCCTTACATGGTGTCAGACGAAGAGAAGAGGGCAAGCAGGTTCAGCAGGGTTTACAGATGGAAATCCAGATGTTTCTGATGCCCCAGCAACTGAAGACATATGCTGAGGTTCTCACCATCGCTCGAGAGGTGGAGCGTGGGTTTCAGAAGAAGCAGGAGAACCAGGCCATGAAGAGGCCGTTTGTACCGGTGGGCAGAGGAGGACCATCCAGAGCAGCGAAGGTCCAGGCCAGGCAACCTTTCAGAGCAGTGCCCTACCAGGTGGCTCGACCAGGTCTTATCTGCCACTTCTGCCAGAAGCCAGGACACACTCAGCAGAATTGCCGGAGGGCAAACGGATTGTGCTTGATATGTGGAGCACGAGACCATGCCGTGGAGACCTGTCCGCATAGGAGAATGGGGTTTGCTAACCAACCCTTGCCGGCACCTCAGGGACAGAATGTGCAGAGGGCACTACCGGGGCCAGTTGGGCTGAGGCAGCAGGGTCCAGTGATGAGGAGAGCTCTTCCCCTTCCTCCACCACAGGTTGCTCGCCCAGTGCAGAGAGGAGCCAGACCGGCAGCAGGGCGCGGTAGAGGTCAGGCCTACAACCTGACAGCAGAGGAGGCTGGAGCTTCAGAGGAGGTGATTACAGGTAACATCAGAGTTCATTCTATACCTGTTCTCGCACTCTTCGATTCAGGTGCATCCCACTGTTATATCTCCGACCATTTTGTGGCTGTTCATTCCATACCTGTTAAGGCTTTAGACCACAATTGGGAGATAAGTACTGGGAATGGAGTAGTTGTATCTTCTAGAGTTTGTGCTGACTGTCCAGTGGAAATTTGTGGGAAGATCTTGGCCATAGATATGATCGTACTGGACACCAAAGGGTACGACGTAATCTTGGGCATGACCTGGCTCAGTCAGTACCATGCGGTGATTGATTGTAAGGGAAGGAAGATCAATTTCAGGATCCCGCATCAGCCGGAGTTCCAGTTTAGTGGAGAGGTGAAGCCTGCTAAGAAGAAGATTCAGATGACCACTTCGGAAGTTCAGAAGGGAGTGCCAGTGTGGGATGAATTTCCAGAAGTCTTTGCTGAGATTTCAGGTCTTCCACCGGAGAGGATAGTGGAGTTCTCCATTGATACAATTCCAGGGACAGCTCCTATATCTAAGGCACCATACAGGATGGCACCGACGGAGTTGGAGATCCTGAAGAAGCAGCTGCAGGAGTATTCGGACAAAGGATTGATTCGGCCTAGCACTTCACCATGGGGAGCTCCAGTGCTATTGGCGAATAAGAAGGATGGTGGTAAGAGGCTTTGCATTGACTACAGGGAGTTAAACAAGGTCACCATCAAGAACAAGTATCCCTTGCCCAGGATTGATGACTTGTTTGATCAGCTTCATGGAGCCCGTGTATTTTCTAAGTTGGATTTACAGTCGGGTTACCATCAGCTGAGGGTGAAGAAGGAAGATGTTCCGAAGACGGCATTCAGGACCCGATATGGCCACTACGAGTTCCTAGTGATGCCTTTCGGAGTTACCAATGCCCCTGCTGTGTTTATGGACTTGATGAACCGGGTGTTCTCTCCTTACCTGGATCAGTTTGTAGTGGTGTTTATAGATGATATCCTGATCTATTCCAGGAATGACAAGGAGCATGCAGAGCACTTGAGGATTGTGTTGCAGACTCTTCAGCAGGAGCAGCTTCATGCCAAAAGGAGCAAGTGTGAGTTCTGGTTGGACAGCATAGCTTTCCTTGGACATATAGTTTCAGCAGAAGGGATTGCAGTTGATCCTAGTAAAGTCCAGGCGGTGCAGAATTGGCCAGTTCCGAAGACGGTGTCTGAGATAAGGAGTTTTCTTGGACTAGCCGGATATTACAGACGTTTTGTCCAGGATTTCTCTAGACTTGCAGCTCCGTTGACCAGGCTCACCAGAAAAGGGAGAGATACATATGGACAGGAGATTGTGATGCAGCTTTTGAGCAGTTGAAGCAGAAGCTTATTTCAGCTCCGATCTTGAGGACTCCTTCAGGAAGAGGAGGGATGGTTATCTTCTGTGATGCATCAGGGAAAGGCCTGGGGTGCGTGCTTATGCAACATGATCATGTTATAGCATATGCATCTAGGCAATTGAAGCCTCATGAGAGGAATTACCCAACTCATGACTTGGAGTTGGCGGCCGTGGTATTTGCATTGAAGATCTGGAGACACTACCTCCTGGGAGACAAAGTGTTGATATACACAGACCACAAGAGCCTCAAGTATATATTCTCGCAGAAGGAGTTGAATATGAGGCAGAGGAGGTGGTTGGAGCTTATGGCGGACTACGATATTGACTTGCAGTATCATCCCGGCAAAGTCAATACCGTTCCAGATGCACTGAGCAGGATGCCAGAGAACAAAGTGCTAGTCCACCTTACTCAACAGAAAGAGTTGATCCAGGAGTTCATCAGATTGGATTTGATGTTGGTGCAGGGAGGTGATAAGGCAGGGCAGCTCATGGCTTTACAGATCCAGTCATCATTGATAGAGGAGATCAAGGAAGCTCAGAAGGAGGATCCAAGATTGCAGACATTCAGGACCCAAGTGGAGGCTGGACTGAGGACTGATATTTACATTCGTCCAGATGATGCTTTGTATTATGGTAGTAGACTTTGTGTTCCCCAGGGAGAAGTCAGGCAGAAGATTTTGGAGGAAGCACACAGTTCTGCCTATTCTATACATCCAGGAGGGAACAAGATGTACCAGGACCTGAAGAAGCACTTTTGGTGGAATGCCATGAAGAGAGAGATAGCCCAGTTTGTTGCCAGGTGCTTGGTTTGCCAGCAGATTAAGATCGAGCATCGGAGATCAGCTGGACTTCTTCAACCTTTGCCGATACCTGAATGGAAGTGGGAGCACATCACCATGGACTTTGTGACGGCATTGCCTCGGAGTCCTAAAGGTAATAATGCGGTGTGGGTGATTGTTGATCGCCTCACCAAGTCAGCTCACTTTATACCATTCAGGGTGGGTCAGTCGACAGAGGTTCTGGCAGATAAGTATTTGAAGGAGGTGGTTCGTCTGCATGGAGTTCCAGCCAGTATTGTATCAGATAGAGACACCAGATTCAGATCTCACTTCTGGGAGAGTCTCCAAGCAAGTCTGGGAACTCGTCTGAAGTTCAGTACTTCCTATCATCCGCAGACAGACGGACAATCTGAGAGGACCATCCAGATCCTTGAAGATATGTTGAGGGCTTGCATGTTGGACTTCGGAGGATCTTGGGAGGACCATCTGCACTTGGCCGAGTTTTCATATAACAACAGCTATCAGGCCAGTATTAAGATGGCACCCTTTGAGGCACTGTATGGGAGGAAGTGCCGATCACCGATTTGTTGGGATGAAGTCGGTGAGAGGAGTCTTTTGGGACCTGAGATTCTGGTGCAGACCACAGAGAAGGTCAGGGTTATCAGAGATCATCTTCGGGCGGCTCAGAGTAGACAGAAGAGTTGGGCTGACACTTTAAGGAGGCCATTGGAGTTCCAGACCGGAGATCATGTGTTCTTGAAGATATCACCTACCAAGGGAGTTATCCGGTTCGGTGCTCGTGGAAAGCTTAGTCCGAGGTATATTGGCCGTTCGAGATCCTGGATCGTGTGGGAGACGTGTCTTATAGATTAGCGTTGCCGCCATCTTTGGACGGGGTGCATAATGTCTTCCACGTGTCTCAGTTGAGGAGGTATGTCAGGGATGACAGCCATGTTCTGGATCATTCCGAGCTGGAGCTTCAACCAGATTTATCATACCAAGAGCAGCCGTTGGCCATTCTGGACAGGAGTGTCAAGACACTGAAGAACAGAGCTATTCCATTGGTATTGGTGTCTTGGAACAGACATGCGCCAGGAGAGGCCACTTGGGAGCGAGAGGACGTTATCCGGGAGCGTTATCCTCAACTTTTCTCATCCTGAATGGGTAAGATTCTTTTCCTTCTACTCTTCTCTACTATTATCTTTCCTTGTACCCATGTCTACCTATTGCTTTTCCTGTTATCTTTCACCTTATGAAATTTCGAGGACGAAATTTTTGTAAGGTGGATAGATTGTAATACCCCTTTCCCGGAATACGTGCCTAGTTACGTATTCTGTCCTTTGACCGTATCTTCCGATTTACCTTCCGTATTTGACCAATTTTAATTTCAAATATCATTTTCCAATATTTTAGATTTTATGTGATTTTCTGGAATTTTCTGGAATTAAAATGAATTTCTTCAAAACCGGTGTCGGCCAGTACCGCTGACCGATTTCCGAATTTTTATCTTCCAAACTGTTAGGAATTTCAAGAAAGTCCTTTAGACACTATTGCTTAGAATCATAATTCCTACTTATACTCTTTTTCTGAGATTTTTATAAATTTATGAAAATTCTTTCGGAGTCGGTAAGTTTCTGATTCCAGGATTTTTAATTAAAAATCTATGCAGTAATTCTTCAAACGAATTTCACCATTGGTCTTCAAATATTTTTCTTGATTTTTGGTAAAATTTCCAGACCAATCCAAAATACTTGAATTTTGGGCATTTTTCCAAAAATTTCAAATCCTTTTCCACCTCAAATGCCACCTCATCTTTCCACTCACACTCACCTAACCCCCACTCATTCTCTCTCCCTTCCCTTAGCCGGCCAAGTGGCCATCCTAGGGACACCTCACCCCCACATTTATGCAAAGAAACCCCTCACTTCCCATTTAATTCCAACCCCTTTTCAAAATCACAAAACCTATATAAAGTATCCCCTTTACAATTTGATCCTTTTCTTCCCCATTTCTACAAAAGAGAAGTTCTCCAAATTTCCCTCTTCCTCAAACCCTAACCCTAGCTCCAAGGAGAACCCAAAATCCTTCATCTCCACCTCAAGATCTACAAGGATTCAACTAGGGTTTCATCAAGGAACTCATCTTCAACCTCCAAGCTCAAGGCAACTCTAGGAGCTCATTCCCCCATCCCAAGTAGCAATTTTTGGAGTGAGGCTACCATCTCCAACTTGGGATCCCCCTCAAGCTTCCATCAAGCCCATCTAGGTGAGTACATTCTCACCAAGACCTAGATATCTACTATTATAATTGTAATAGAAATTCTAGGACACTTGTTAAGTAAAAATCCTATTTTTAGGTCACCAAAGCCCAAATCCAACCCTTTCATGCAATATGCTTGCTTACCAAGACTAGCCCAGCTTATTTTGTGCTCAGGTGGATAGATCAGGTCACCCCATTCTATAAAAATCCAATTTTTAGACTGCCCAAACGAACCCCAACAGAATTCTGATTTTCTGCCTTAACAGCAGAAATTTCCCGAGGACCGGTCGACCGGCAGTCGACCGGGACCCTGCCGATGTGCACAACATGCACGAATTTGAGCTGGCGGCCGACCGGCAGTCGACCGCATACTCGACCGGCTTTAGAAAATTGGGTGGACCAGTCGACTGCCAGTCGACCGGCCAAAACCTGGAGCTCACGGCTCCTTCCCAGTCGACCGGCAGTCGGCCGGGACTCGACCGCCAGTTATGCCACCAGTCGACCGGAAGTCGACCGGAGGTTGACCGTTAGGCTAATTCTGGGACAGTTTTCTGATTCTCATCCTTTTTAAATTCTGATCTTAACCTGTTATATGTATACATGTTTAGGCCTGTTTATGCATTATACCTGTACTGTATGACTGGTTAACTGATGGATCTTGCTTTATCATGCTTCATGGCTCATGTTACACATTACTATTCCATGACCTGTTAAATGTGAAGTATCACCACTTACTCATGCTATCCCCAAAACACCAAGCATGATATATCCGACATTTGCATAAAATACACCAACATACACTGGGTCAGGGGGAAATACGCGGAATATCGATATGTGTTCGTGTTTACAGTGGTATTAGGATGTGCACCATGTTTCCGGTCTTACCTGCGGTACTCCAGGGGACCGAGGGGAGTGCTTCCTCCCTTCCTGTTCTATTGTCATGACAAGGGCATACATAAGACCCTCATGTTAGGCCTTGCGGCTGGTTCCGTCTTCAAGCAACGGAACAATATTGGGCCGTGGTCCCGGGCATGCACGGGACCCACTGTAAACATAGTTCGTCGATACAACCGCTGTTTCCAATAACAACCTTGTCATACTCGGATATGGATCTATGTGCTCTGGGACGCTGGGTCACATAGCTAGATATCACAGTAAGACAAGTAATAATAATAAGACGTTCATTGTACACTTAATTCATACGTCTTTATCTTATTCAGTTTACATCACTTGTCATGCAGTGTTGCTTAGTACTACTTCTTTATTCTCTATATTCATGATCCCTATGTCACTTGGCTATCTTTTATTATTGTATTATGTCTTGACCCTTTGGATTTGCATATTCAGATTCGGAGGCCTGGAACGAAGTGGAGCCTTCCACTGAGGACTTGGCTTACCTAGGAGAGCAGGCTGACCAGCTCTAGATCTATCTTGCCCGGCACTCCCTTTTTGGTTCACGGATCTCCATCCATACGTGAGCATTTTTGTATTTTTGGTTGTATCTTGTATCGTCTTGGACTCGAGTTGTGATAAAGGACACTTGTATAGTGATTTTGTATATCATAACTTGTATAACTCTGCACTTCTATTTTGTATGTTGGCTTATGATTATATCACGCTGTGTGTTATACTCTGATACTTGTTGTACTTATGCTTAGCGTATATACGTGGGGGCACCATCTAACCTACGTATATGCGTCGCAGTGACGTCCCCGTATTATTGGGATCGGGGCGTTACACCATCACTCAAGTTTTGATGATGACTAACTCATATAGTTATAGTACTAATAATCTTATTGTTTTTAAGTTTCAGATATTGATCAAGATCTTAGTTGGTATTTGAAACCAATACATGGTGATTCAAGAACTAAAGCTTCAAGATCACATCAAGCACTCGAGATAGAGTCTAGCTCATGGATCGTGTATCAAGTCTACTTGGAGAAGAGGATCAATAGGAAGACTTGTCTAGAGTTTGTTTAAATCTCTTGTAAAGAATAGATTAGCTTTGGATTGCTCATGCTTACACACACATAAAATTTAAATATTGTCTTTCAAGATCAATAGTTTTGATTTCACAAGTTTATGTTTATACGGTATTCATCTCAATAGAATAAGTTTTATAGTTTGGAATATGTGTTAGATCTCATTCACACATATTAGAGTTTCAATTGTTTATAGAAACTTATTTCTATGTGTTTTGAGTTTCGGTTTATCAAGTATACGTTTTTCGGTTTCATGAATAGATTTCACCAAAATAAGTTTACATTGATTTATACGTGTATTGGATTTCATCCATATACTTTGTTGCTTCATAAATGTCTAACTAACGTATTTTGGTGAATTTAGTTCATGTGTTTAAGTTTTGTATTTATCAAAACTTATTTTGATGTTTATTGTTATATCATTTATTATGTGTATTGGATTCTATTCATACACATTGTGCTTCAAATATGTTTCAATAACTTGTTTTTATATTTATACAAGTTATGAAAAATCGGATTTCCATGTAGAAGTTTATTTTTTTTAAAAAATACAGTTTTTGTTTTAAGCTTAAATTCTCATGTCCCAAAATTAGTTCATATGTTTGTAATATGTATTGATTTTTTATCACACATATTTGTGCTACATTGTATTTTCATGAACTTATTTTTGTGGAATTTATTGAGATTTCTTGGAATTTAAATGGGTTTCAAAATGTCATTTAAAAATTCCTTTTATATTGGTTTTGGGCTGCTGCCGGTCGACTGCATGGTCAACTGATGGCTAGAGCTTGTCGACCGCACGGTCGACCAACGTGCACAGACATGCTCAAGCCCAAAGAGCGAGAGCTCGATCGACCGGGCGATCGACCGACTGATTCTGCAGAACTCTAGGGTTTTACTTGGTCGACTGGGTGGTAGACCTACAATCCCCAACGGCTAAAAATATAGCTGCCGGGCGGTCGACCGGCCGGTCGACCGTAAGGCCAATCTGGCCTGTGTTTTGAGCCTAACTGTTAGTTTTTGTTTTGGCGTATATAAATGGGTTTTTGGCTAGATTTTCAACAAGTTTTTAAAGTGCTATTTTTCCTACATTCGACTGAGTTTTTAAACAAGTTTTTGGGCTTCAAAATCTACACCTTCTCATTTGTTTCTAAGTTTTTGGAAAATCAAAGATTACAAGTTTGAGAATTCAAGTTTCAAATTCTCAATTTCTACATCATTTAGAAAGTTTCTCAAGTTTTCTTTTCCAACATCTTTGTTTTCTCACAAGCTTGAGGTATTCATTGCAAAATCTATCCTCTCGGATCTTGTATTGTAAGAGGTGTTGTTTGTGATCTTTGTGATCACGAAGCATTGTAACCAATCTTTTGCTTTGTGCTTCGGCTTTGTGGGTAGAGGTGATTGCTTTTTGCATAGGCTCTGTGCCTTGGCTTTGTGTCTCCTCTTGTGTAGAGGATTGAGTTTGTATACTTTATAGAGTTCTTAGTGGAGAGAGTTGAAATCCTTCTAGGTGAAGGCGGTGACGTAAAGCTTGATGCTCGAACCTCGAAACATATTCTTGTGTTTGTATTTGGTTATCTCTCTCTAAACTCTACTCTCTTTATATCTTGCATTATTATTATTGTTCATTTGTACATGTTTGGTATTGTTCTTGTGTTCACACTTATATTGAACCAAGAGAGCTATTAAAGTACCTCATTTCTTATGAAAGAGGAATCTTGAGGAGAAGTTCTAAAGCCCTTCACCGGGAATTCGGTTTCACTCTTTGCATATCTATTGTGGTAGTGTAAAAGTTTTTAATTCCGCATTATTAACAATTAGATTAGCACTACACCTATTCACCTCCTCTAGATGTACTTTCAATTGGTATTAAAGCTAGTGCTCCTGATATTCGGTTTAACAATCTAAGAGTGATCCTATATTTGCTTCACACACTCATAGATTATCTTGCTCCAATTATGTTTCATATTTCTAATATTGACATGTGAAAATTTAAAATGAGTTCATATCTTAAAGCCTTAGGATTACATGTTTATCTTGCCTCAACAAAGAAATATTATATTAAAAATGGCAAATACTTAGAGGGTAATGTACAAGCCATTACTGCACTAAAGCAAACACTTAATAAAGATTATCTTTTTATGATTTCTCATTGAGATTCCAATTTTATAGTGTCAAACAAGTTGATCTTTCTTGAAGAATAAGTTTCAAATGATGTGGAGAGAGAGTCTAATGAAGATGATTACGACCACGCTTGCTTCATGTCAGAATCCAACATTGATGATTGTGCAAGTACATCCAATGATGATATATCTAGTGAGGATGCACATATGTTGAATGAAGAGCTTTTAATGTTTTGTGAAGATTTGTTGAGAATATAAATTGTTAAAACGTAAGAGTTTAAAATTGAAGAAAGAAAATGAATCTTTGGCTCCAAGCTCGATTTTGTTTTGAAATATAAAAAAATAATTTCAAATGAGAAAGATTCTTTAAAAGCTCAACTTGATTTTGTTTTGAATGAAAATGAGATTTTGAAAAAGAAAAACGATTTAGTTTCTAAAGAAAAGAATGTTACTTTAAAAGAAAATGATGATTTATCTTTAAAACTTGATTTTGTTTTGAAAGAAAACGATTCTTTAAAGAACCAAATTATTTTAATTTCAAAAGAGAGTGATTCTCCGAAAAATATTTTGTTGGAAAAGGAAAATATTGTTATTCCTATTTTCAAAGTGAAAAAGAATTTTGTTTCTCATGCTCCTGTTATTTCTTTTCCTATTATTGAAAATGATATTTGTGTTTTAAATAAGAATATTGATTGTTTGGGCTCCACTTTGAGCTGAAGTGCTATTGATCACAAGAGATTAGATTCCATGTTAACATACTTCACATTTGTATGCACACCCTCTACAACATACACATGTCTATCATGTTCACACACATGACACTTTGTACGCTAGAGTGTACACATGTACACATTGCGGTCGTAAATGCCACATTGCAAAATTTTGTTATGATAAATTAAATATTTTGAATTTTGCAAGTAAGAATATTTTGGTTAGAAGAGGTACTAACCCTCAAGGCCCAAGAAGGTTTGGGTACCAAAAACCACTCCTATTATTTTTGAGGTAGGTGTGGGCTATCATAAGAAGTGAGAGACTTGATGTCTTGTTGGTGGATGCATTTGAGATTGACGGACACAATTATAAATGCAAACACTATCAAGAAATTTTGGTGGGAGGACCACCATGTTTTTGGAGAAACGGAGACTAGATCTTTTGATTTGGTAACTATCTCTATCCTCTATGTCATGTTTATACACACACACACACATATATATGTATGTATATACACACACATATGTATGTATATACGTATATGTATATATATACATATATATGTATAGGGGTTACTGTACCTCAGCCGCCAACTGAGAGAGTTTCTCAGCCGGCATGACGTGGCTTCATATTAGCCGCAGAGAAGTCAAAAATTTAAGCGGTAAAAAGAGACCCTCAACCACTTTTCGTTACCCAATGACTGAAATACCCTCAGTTTCACTTTTAACCTGGTTACAATTGTTTCTCTACTAAAAAATTTACAGATTAGAAATTTTTGAAAGATGTTTTAATCACAATAAAAATCTATTACCGCGACTTGAAACAGTTTTTTTTGTTTTTTGAAACTGCAATCAAAGTCGCAGTTTCTAAAAAGAAAAATTTTGGATTTAATTTTTTAATATTATTTTCACTTTTTAGATTTATTTTTATTTTACATTGCGACCATTGGTCGCAGTGTTGTAGCCTTTTTTTTATTTTTTTGATTAGGGTCGCAGTATTTTTTCGACCTTCCTAAGCTAAATAGGATACTGCGACCATGGTCGCAGCCTTATGAAATAAGAGTCGTAGTCAATGGAAGCAGTGACAATAATCTCGTAAGTTAATTAATTAAGATTATTAGAAGATTGCGACTTCGGTCGCAGTGTTATGTAACATCAGTCTCTTTGACAATGTTTTGGTCGCAGTATTTTTTTGACCTTCCTAAACTAAATAGGATACTGCGACCGTGGTCGCAGTCTTATGAAATAAGAGTCGCAGTCAATGGAAGCAGTGACAATAATCTCGTAAGTTAATTAATTAAGATGATTAGAAGATTACGACTTCGGTCGCAGTCTTATGTAACAACAGTCTTTTTGTGAATGTTTTGCTTGATAACAATGCGATCTTGGTTATAGTATTTTTTAATTAAATAATCTAAATAGGATACTGCGACTATGGTCGTATTCTTATGAAATAAGAGACATAGTCAATTGAAGCATTAAACAATATCTCGAAAGTTAAGTAATTAAGATGATTAGAAGACTACGACCGAAGACTGCGACATTGGACGCGGTCTTATGTAATAGCAGCCTTTTTGAACTTATTTTTCATTTTTGCGACCAAGGTCGCAGTCTTTTTATTAATAAATTTTAATTGGACTACGATTTTGGTCGATGTCTTGTAAAACAAATGATTTGAAGATGAAATTTCATACTACGACTATGGTCACAAAATTCAATTTTATCTGACAATTTATTATTATGAATGTGACCAAAGTCACAGTCCTGATGAAAAGATAGCTTTTAAAATAATTTTTTTCTTGCGACTTCAGTCGCATCTGACAGATTATTTATATATTTATGTGTATTTTACTTATCTTTCAAATTTTAAATCGAATGGTCAATATTTCCGATGATGAAAAATTTCAGATAGGCCTTACTTTGGAAGAAGAAGAAGAGAAAAATCACGATGAAAATATTGAAGCTGACATTCCGAGGGAACATGAACTTGTCAAAATAGTTGCTGGAGATCTAAGTCTGCGACTAAAAATTAATATCTGATCCCGCTCTCGCTTATTTAGAATGATATTTTTTATAAGTCAAAAATCTAGATCTGACAGCGTAAGAAAACACAAAGAGATATACATACAAAAGAGGAGAAAAAATAATAATAAAGAATATAAACTAATATATCATCCCAAGAAAAGACAAACGATAGAGGCGACAAATGATAGGGGCTTTTAGTAATTCTAATTATTTTCAAAAGCGGGACGTCATTTTAGATTGTCGAATTATGTGGCTCATAATGTGCCACGTCACCGCAGGCTGAGAGGGACTCTCAGCTGTCGGCTGATATACATATTTCTGATATGTATATATGTATATATATACATACATATATGTATATGTATATGTATATATATATAGACACACACACACACATATACATATATATATACACACACATATACATACATACATATACCATACATATATATATATATATATATATATATATATATATATATATATATAGACACACACATACACACATACATACATATACATACATATATACATATATTTACAAATATATATATACATACACACGCGCGCGCTTATAAATTGGATGATTTTAACATATCATGTTTCATATGTTTTGATTTTATATCTAAATGTAATTTTTGTTAAAAATTGTAACATATAAAATTCTCGAGTTATACTTGATTCTTATGTTTTACATGTTACATGCTTATGTGTACTCATTGCATATTTTATTATACTTATATGACCTAATTTTGATGATTCTTATATTTGTCCGTGCATTCTTTTATTTTAATAATTTGTTATGATATCATACTTGTACATATCTTGATTCTTTATAAGAATATTTTTACTTCATGTATGTGTAAATTTTTTTTAAAAATATATGATGTACATGTTATGTCCTTGAGTCACTTAAGTTATATACCATACATTTTATGTACTCATTTCTTGTTTGAATATACATGTATGCTTTAGTTTTTACAAAACTTATATAAATTTTGAATTTTATTTTTACATCCTCAATGTGTTTCTTGAATAGTTTTTAATGAAAATAAAATCTTTCTTTGATTTGTATTTTTATGTTTATGAAAAAGAATTTCATATGATTTTTTGATGAAATTGAGCTTCATTGCTTTATCTTAATGAAAATGCTATTTTTTTTACTCACATTTTTGTTTTCTCGTGATTTTATATTCATGAGCTCATATGTGCTTTATAGATTTTTTTGATTGTCAATTTTTATGTAATTAGCATATTTTCATGAGATATACATGATTTGATTTATGTTTGAAGAATCTTGAGCCAGTTTTCAAAATTATTTTAAATTAGTTCTTTTATTCTTCAACCGGTGGTATTTTCATATCTACTTAACTATTTTCAAAATATTATTTTGAAAACTCTCACCTTTAGAGGGCAGTTGGATGGGTGACCATACCTTGTATGCTCTCAATGACTATTCTTTTGCCATGTGTATGTTAGGGTGGTACATCAATGAGTTATACACTTGTTTATCATGAATATTAATTTTTGTATATTCATTTTTTTTAATTTATATATGTATGCATCATATGTCAGATGGTATTTTAATTGTCACATACATATTTATGATTTTTTGTGCTTATTTAACAATGTCCATACATGTTATTAATAGCACAAATTGATTTTTGCTAAGCTTGATTTAGTTCTAAATGTTAATTGGTATATTTTACAAGCTTATGTATTAGTTTTGTTGATGTTTCAAAAAGGAGTAGAAATTTCTTAAGCTTACTATCAATTGGTATCAGTTATTACAATTGGTATCTATCTTTCAAAATTGTTTTAAGATTTCAAAATTAATATCATGGGCTTTCACTTTCCATATAATTGGTATCATGTTTAAACTTTCATTTGGTATCAATATTGTTTTGAAAATTGGTATCTATACTTATATTTTTAATTGGTATCAGTGTTGCTTTGCAAATTGGTATCAATTGGTATTCCTACTTTTCCAATTGGCATTCATGTTTTGTGTTAAAATTGGTATCTTAGAAAATTCTAGTTTCATTTTGTTTTCAAAATTTATTTTTGATGCATATTGCCTATATGCAAGAGAAGTTAACTTAATGTCTTCTCCATATATAAACTTATGATGAGTGTATTACATAAGGAAGAGTTTAATCTCTCTTCTCTATATCTTACACATATGTAGGGGGCTTAACATCTCCGTCTATACATTGTGTACTATACTTATATGGGTTAGGGTTTTAGTCATCCCTTCTCCATGTAATGCATGTATGCAGGGAAGTTAACTTGACGTCTCTCATTTTCATAGATTTATATCGCATATACATGTACTTTGTTTTGTGTACCCTTTTTTAATAAATTGACAAAAAGGGGGAGATGATTTTAGAGTTTATTATATATGTATGCTTGTATTTTATATATGTGTGTGTGTGTGTGTGTGTGTGTGTGTGTGTTTAAATAGTATTTTATGTTTACATATATGTGTTTATATTCATTTGTGTTCATGATTTATTTGGTATCTAGAGCTTACATTGCATATACTTTTATTTTGTTTTGACATTTGGTATCTAGAGCTTACAATGCATATACTTTTGGTATTTGATATTAGTATCTAGAACTTATAATGTATATCTATATGATAGATGTGATTGGTATCTAGAGTTTTAATTGAATATTTATATGTTTTATGCTATGCATGAGTTAAGGAGGAGCTTTTACAAAGCTCATCTTTAATCCATGCATATATAACTTTATGAGTTTTATCATCATAAAAAAAGAGGAAGACTATTGCTCAAATGTCCATCACTCTAGGTTTGATTGATGATGACTAACTCATGTAGTTATAATACTAATGATCTTATTGTGTTTAAGTTTCAGATATTGATCAAGACATTAGTTTATATCTAACTTCTTTGAAGCTAACACATGGTGATTCAAGAGATCAAGCTTTAAGATCGCATCAAGTACTTGAGACAGAGTCTAGCTCATGGATCGTGTTTTGGATCAAGTCTAGTTGGAGAAGAAGATCTACAAGAAGACTTGTTTATAATTTATAAGTTTAGATCTCTTGTAAAAAAAATAGATTAATTTTGAATTGCTTAAGCTTACAGACACAAGATTTAAATATTATCTTTCAAGATCAATAGTTTTGATTTTCGGTTTAACCGATTTAGTTTCATAAGTTTATGTTTATACGGTTTTCATCTCAATAGAATAAATTTTATATTTTGGAATATGTGTTGGATCTCATCCACACATATTAGAGTTATAATTATTTATAGAAACTTATTTCTATGTGTTTTAAGTTTCAGTTTATCAAGTATACATTTTTCAGTTTCATGAATAGATTTCATTAAAACAAGTTTACAGTGGTTTATACATATATTGGATTTCATCCACATACATTGTTGCTTCATAAATATCTAAGTAATTTATTTTAATGAATTTAGTTCATGTATTAAAGTTTTGTATTTATCAAAACTTATTTTGATGCTTATTGTCAAAAATAAGTTTATATAATTTATTATATGTATTGGATTCCATTAATACACATTGTGCTTCAAATATGTTTCAATAACTTGTTTTTATATTTATACAAGTTTTGAAAAATCAGATTTCCATTTAGAAGTTTATTTTTTTTTTAAATACAGTTTTTGTTTTAAGCTTAGATTTTCATGTCTCAAAATTAGTTCACATGTTTGTAATATGTGTTGATTTTTTATCACGCATATTTATGCTACATTATATTTACATGAACTCATTTTTGTGAAATTTATTGAGATTTATTAGAATTTAAATGGGTTTCAAAATGTCATTTAAAAATCCTTTTATATTGATTTTGGGCTGCTGTCGGTCGACCGGACCGATGGCTAAAGCTGGTCGACCACATGGTCGACTGACGTACACAAGCCCAAGAAACCAGAGTTCGGTCGACCGGGCGATCGACCGACTGAACCTGCAGAACTTTGGGGTTTTGCTCGGTCGATCGGGTGGTCGACTGGCAATCTCCAACGGCTAAAAATATAGTCGTTGAGCGAAGGCCAATCTGGCATGTGTTTTGAGCCTAACGACTAGTTTTTGTTTTGACGTATATAAATGGGCTTTTGGCCAGATTTTCAACAAGTTTTTGAAGAGCTAGTTTTCCTACATTCAACTGAGTTTTTAAGCAAGTTTTTGGGCCTCAAAATCTACATCTTTTTATTTGTTTCAAAGTTTTTAGAAAATCAAAGAAACAAATTTTGGGAATTCAAGTTTTCAATTTTTCAATTTCTACATCATTCAAGAAGTTTCCCAAGTGTTTTCTTTTGTGTTGCTTTTCCAAAATCTTTGTTTTCTCACAAGCTTGAGGTATTCATTGCAAAATCTATCATCTAAGATCTTATATTGTGAGAGGTATTGTTTGTGATATTTGTGATCACTAAGTGTTGTAACCAATCTTTTGCTTGTGCTTTGACTTTGTACCTTCCCTCTTGTGTAGAGGTGATTGCTTTGTGCATAGGCTCTGTGCCTTGATTCTGTGCCTCCGCTTGTGTAGAAAATTGAATTTGTATCCTTTATGGAGTCCTTAGTGGAGAGAATTGAAATCTTTCTAGGTGAAGGTAGGGACGTAGAGTTTGGTACTCGAACCTCGAAACAATCCTTGTGTTTGCGTTTAGTTATCTCTCTCTAAGCTCTACTCACTTTATATCTATCATTACTATTATTGTTCATCTATACATGCTTGGTATTGTTTTTATGTTCACACTTGTATTGACCCAAGAGAGCTATTGAAGGACCTCAAGTCTTATAAAAGGGGAATCTTGAGAAGAAGTTCTAAAACCCTTCACATGGAATTCGGCTTCACTCTTTGAATATCTATTGTGGTAGTATAAAAGTTTTTAACTCCGCATTATTGACCATTAGATTAGCACTAAACCTATTCACCCCCTTCTAGGTGTACTTTCAGGAGATATATAAGTTATGTAATCATAATAGAAGGATCCACCAAACTTAATGCTTTCTTAGTCAGCCAATTCATTAGATCGATTGATTGTGGAATCTAAACTAAAAGATAAAATCGGTGTTGCTCGATAGAGAATACTAATTAAAATAGAGACTTTCGATTATTAACATAAGCATAAAGTATAAGTACTATATTCGACTTTAGTTGCTGAAACTAATTGCCCTTGCATTCATCTCTTATAGCCATCATTTTTAGTTTAGTTTTCTGAGTGTAAATTACTTTTATATCCATATCAATTTTTTCAAATAAAACTAGAACAAATTAGCTTGGTATTCAATTAGACATCAATTGTCGTGGGATCGACAACTATGTTCATCACTTTATTACTTGTAAACGATTGGTGCACTTGCCAATTCGCAATATCAAATTTTTGATGCTGTTGTCAGGGATTGTTTTGTTTCTTTTTTATATCAATAATATTTGATACTGGTTTTAATTTGAATTTAAATTTTTATTTTTTTTGGCCCGAGGGATTCGAACTGACACCGTCCGGGTAGCTGGCCAGGGGTGTACAACAGTGGGCCAACTACGAGGCTCTTCTATCTTCATTATCTAAAAGAAGGATTACCCAAAAAAAATCTAAAAGAAGATTTTATTTTATTTTTATAACATTAGAATTCAAAATTTTTAATTCTAATTGAAGAGATAATTCCATAAAGATATGTTTGGTCCAATTTTTTTTTGAAGTGGATTGAAGAGATAATTCTATTCAATATCATAATTTTTTCCATTTCTGTTTGGAGGTGTTGGATTACTGGAAATATAGATTGGACATCTAGGAGTCGTTCAAATCTTATCCTTTATTATTAATGTTATGAATAAAAATCCTAACTTTATAACCAAATTTACTACAGAACTTTGGGGTGTTGAAGAGTTTTTTAATTTATTTTTATGTTTAAATAAGTTTTGTCACGCCTTGCTTCCCTAAATACCTGGAAACAGAGTCGCGACGAGAGTCTGTGACGTATATACGTGAGAAGAATACCCCACATATACACGTTAAGTCTAAAGTAACTTGAACAGGCTATAAAATCTACTACGATAAATTAATATCACTGCTATATGATATATAAATATCAACACAATGGTAGCATATAAACAAGAATATAAAATGGTGACTGAAAACAATATAGAGAGAATCGAGGAATAACATGAATAAAAGAGTAGGAATCCCGAAAATCAATAAGAGAGAAACTCCAGCTCCTCGCAACATGTACGATCTCAACGAACACCTGATCAATAACATGAAACATTCAGTATCTAGACGTGCGGATCCAGGGTCGTCAGAAGCGACCTAATGAGTGCATAAGAAAAGGAAAAATGCTCATACATATAAATAATTTGTACAAAATAACAATAGGTCTAAAAGTGGAAAATAAAAGATAATTGAATAATAATAACATGAATAAGTCTACAGATAAAGAAAACTAACACAGCTGTAAACAAATAACTGATATCAAGATGTGTAATCTAGCATATATCACTAGTCTGGTATACAATAGGGTCGTGTGTACAATCATATATTTATCATAACTTAGATGAGTTCAGTTAGATGAGTACAGTCAATTATACTACATAGTAACAGTTTATAAATTTTAATTATGTCAACGAACACCAATTTTCACTTATAATAGATGCATCCCATACTACACCTACTATCTGTGTCAATTAGGGTCCTAAGTTATTGAAACTGATTGGTTAGAGACATTGTCCATACTTTAGGTGGGTCCCGTACATAACCGGAATCACGGCCCAGATACCTGGCGCTGAATCAGACCCTACGCCACGTAGTCAGTAACAGTAACAGTACTTACAGTATCACTGTGAAATAATACTCACAGTAATGTTGGCCCAGAGGCCCTTCACTCTAGTTTTGATGATGATTAACTCATGTAATTATAGTTTACTAATAATCTTGTGATATTTAGTTTTAGATATTTGATCAAGATATTAGTAGGTGACTAGCTTCAACAAAGGTGTTTTAGAGCTATCATTTGTTGATTCAAGAGTTCGAGCGTCAAGATCGCATCTAGCACTCGGTTGGAGTCAAACTCGTTGGATCGGTTTTGGATCGAGTCGACTTGGAGAAGGAGTTCTACAAGAAGACCTCGATTTGTTTAGTTTAAGGTTGTGTTTAGATCATTGTAAAGATTAGATAGTGTTGATATGCTCAAGTTCACATACACACACAATTTTTTAAGTTTATTGGTTTTTGGTTTTCGGTTTAACCAATATTGGATTTCATGTCAAAAACATAGATATAATTCTTTATATGTATATTGGATTCTATCCATATACAATACACTTCAAAGTTGTTTAAATATCATGTTTTTGTATTTACATGTGTTTTGAAAAAATTGGATTTCCATTTCAAAGTTTGGTTTTTAGAAAATACGATTTTCGTTCAAAGACAAAATTCTCATATCACAAAAATAGTTCAAATTGTTTATAATATGTGTTGAATTTTTGTCACACATATTTGTATTTCAAAGATATAATAAAAACATATTTTTGTGAAATTTATGTGCATTTTATTGGATTTTTTAGAAGGTAAAAAGACAAGTTTTCAATCCCTAAATTAGTTGGACCTGTTGTCTGCCGGTCGACCGGACGGTCGACCGAGGCAGAGGTCGGTCGATCGATCCAGTCGACCGACGTGCACGCAGCCTGGGTCGGTGGGCCGGTCGACCGGGAGGTCGACCGTCCGGAGAGCTCTGCTCTCTGAAAATGGCCCTGGTCGACCGGCAGAGAGCTGCTGCTCTCTGTATCCAGTCCCGGTCGACCGGGTGATCGACCGGTAGCACAACGGTCATAAAAATGACTGTTGCGCTGGTCGATCGGGCGGTCGACCGGAAGGAAAAAACTGCCCTTTCCTGCTGCCAACGGGCAGATTTTTTGATGGGTTATAAATGCCCCATTCCTTGGCTGTTTTCACCAAGAATTGAAAAGAGAAAATTTACATCTTTCAAGTATTTTTCAGCAATAGTTTTTGGGTTAAAAAGACTTACTTTTATTTGTTTTTAAAGTGTTGGAAATTCAAAGAAAATAGAGTATTATGGGAATTGGTTTTTGATCTAAATTTCAATATCTATTTGGAGATTTTCCCAAGTGTTTTTCTTTGTTCCAAATACTTTATTTTCTCATACTTGAGCTATCATATCTATCCTATCTATAGGATCTTGTTTAATGAGAAAATTTGGTTTGTGGTTTGTTAAAATCACCAAGTGTTGTAAATCTTTTCTTTTGCTTTGGCTTTGTGCCTAACCTCTTGTGTAGAGGTTGTTGGTATTTGAGAGAGGAGTTGTGTACTCCTAGTTGTATCTGCCCAAATCCTCAGTGGAGGTTCCCTGTGTGGGAAGTCCTATGTGGACGCTTTAGTGGAATCCTTCTGTGTGAAAGCGGGGACGTAAAGTTGGGTGCTCGAACCTCGAAATATATCTCGGTGTTTGCGATTGATCCACTATCTCTAAACTCTCTTATTTACCTTGCATTGATTCATATTGTTCATTCATACTTATATGCTTGGTATTGCTTGTGTGTGCCCATACTTGTGTCCAACCAAGAGAGCTTCAAATAGCAACTCAACTCTTATTTAGAGGAATTTAGAGGAGATAGTCCAGAGCCCTTCACCGAGAATTCGGCTACACTCTTTGGTTACACTAATTGTGTTGTAATTTATTTTTATTCCGCATTATTTGTTATTAGATTAGCCATACACATATTCATCCCCCTCTAGGTTTACTTTCAAGTAACACTGTGGAACAATAAACAGATAGGATGTCAGTCATCCCCTGAAACCCTGCAGTGAAACCATAAGTTGGCTGCACAACCTATATCCTGGTCCACCCAAAATACAGACGTTGTCTCCCTATAAATATCCCCAATCCCAGTGAAGTTGTCTATTTACATTATTATTTATTCAGTCATGACAATTAATATCCATGTTACTTATAATGTTAGGACAATACGGTGACAGTAACGGTATAGGGTGACAGTAACGGTATAGTATAACAGTCAACAGTAATCGTATACACGGTGACAATATCATTAACAGTGAATAATAATAGTAACCGTGTATAAGATGAACAATAGGACTGTACAGGGTGGTACGGTCAAACAATCCTTTCCCAGTAACTTTAAATAACATAAAAAATAATAATAACAAGTTTAGATACTGCTCAATAGACAGTCTCATTTAGAACTGATTCCTTACAATATAGTTCTCTCTAGAATTAATCAAAATCTCATCCATCTGTACTAAATAAATATCAGTAACTCTCCATCAACTCGTAGTCCCAATAATAATCACTGTGAATATTAAACATTAATCCATATCAAAGTAATTCGGTACAGTAATCACAAGTCCAATAAATTAATAATCAATTCTCTCATCCTATCAATCAACTCTAATCCCACCAATAACTGAGATCAAAATATAACTGCTCTCAAACTCTGATCCTCAAGTCATCGATATATCCAAATCTCAATAACTGAAATACTACGTGTTCTAATACGTCTAATCAAATCCCCACATTCCAATTCGATCAAGATTATCACGCACTCTCACTCTATCAAGGTTAATCACAGGATCTCAAAACTCAAGTAACATATCAAGTGTATATATTTAAAAATCCACCAGGCTAGGTCAACCAAATCAATGTCTATTCCCCTAGCAATATGGGATCTAAGATATCTCTATGTCTGATAATTAATCATCAATAGGATCATCAATACTCAAAAAGTATAATCAGGGATAAATCCGGAAAGTACTCACAACTATAAATTCAACTAAATCAATCACATCAAAAAACTAATCAAGATTCAACAAAAGAGTGTAAATCCCAGATCAATTCCATCTCTGAATAAGTCTATGTACCGATCCAAGCATCAAGAATTCTAATCTTTTAATAAAGTAAGATCACATCTAATATGTCCTTAAATACCTGAATAAATTCTTGACTGAATCATCACCGAATAAAGGAATATCAAGTCTGATAATTATTCAGATAAAATATGAATTTTAAACCACAATCACGAACCAATCCAACACAAGATCAATCTAGTATACAGTCCAAGCTACTTTACAATTAGTTCGAGTTCGAAACGGTAATCATCTATACATGAAATTATATAACTCTAATATCTCAATGTCCAAATACAATATCCATATATATCTGATACTCAAATATGAACTAATCTATCCAATCAATCGAGTCAAGTTATAGTTTAAGATGTAACAATATTAGGTTTAAGCTAATAATGACAAACTACAAACATATGAAATGATACTGATACAAGCCCATATCAATTACACAAATAAGGTGAACAGTCACTAATGTCTCATGAAGTGATACAGGTAATTACACTGGTAAATCATCAAATAGTCACATGAAATGATAAGAGAAAAATACAAATACCTAGTCACAACGGTAAATAAGAAAATAAGACATAAGCAAAAACTCACATGAAATGACGCAATTTTGGAACCGAATCGCCATCTGGTCTCCACTGCACGAACCGGTATGAATCTCCAGATTATCCCATTGGTTGGTTTTCGAATCGCCAATGTATCGGGTCCGCAGCAAATACGAATCCAGATCGGGTCTGGATCTCCTGTTACCAGGTTCGGATCTCACGAATGGGTCTGGATCTCACCAAACAGGTCCGTAGCCGCTGCAACGCGTAACCAAATACACATGTTGATATACAAACACATAGATACAGTATGCACATGCATGTACACGGATAGACACACGTGTACACACGCCAACAACACCCATGAACACGAACTCACACACGCACATTCACCACACACGCTCACGTACACGCATGCACCAATTTCACAACACATATTATTTACACACTAAGTAATTCACAGCAAGTACACACTTAATTTAATACCACCCCCATTCACATAAATACCTAAGTGTGTGTGTGTGTGCACGCGCGCATGCAAAAACATCACACATGCTAATGAAACAGGGAAACAAAAGATAGAGGTAAAGGGAGAACCACTCACAGCCAGGAGGGAGGTTTCTGGCGCTCTGACGGAGGCTCTGGCAGAGGCGGCGAGGCCGCAGAGGATATCGACGGATAGAGGATCTAGCCGGGAAGGCGCAGGTGCGTTCGCGCTCGCCGACGGCGATCCACGGAGAGGTGGAAGATACCATCTCACACATTTTATAACAAATATACACATATATATATTCACTGTGAGTGAGAGAAACTCAGATACATAGATATATATATACACAGAGAGATTGATGAAGGAAACTCATGACCAGGTGGGGAGGTGCGCGACTATCGACAACGGCCCGCGGAGGTTGATGGAGAGGCAGGGGGTTCTCGGCTACAAGAGGGCACGGCTACGAGGCATTCACGCTCGCCAGAGATGACTCCGGGGGGTGGAGATCTGTTGAGCACGGTGGAGGGGCTGCTATTGTCGTGGCCAAAATGGGGTGTGGGGTGGGGGTTGGCCTGGTGGAGGGAAGGCAGTAAGGAGAGGAAGGTGGAGTGCTGGATTTAGAGGAGAGCTCGACCTGGGCTCATGGTGCGGCAATGGAGGAGGTCAGCTCGCCGGCGGCGGGGAGCGTTGCACGGAGGAGGACGACATGGTGCGTAGCGGCCAAGGAAGATGGAACTCGGTTGTGGGGAGAGGATGCATGAGTGTTCATGGCCATGGAGAGGGGGTGGCTCTCGCGGAGGCTCGCCGGTGAAGCATGGAAGGAAGGAGGCCAGAGTGCTTGCACAGAGGAGGTAGGGTGCTGAGGTATCGTGGAAAGGATCCGGTTGTGAAGGGAGTTGAGTGCAAGTGCGACAAGGGGCTGGTTGTGCAGAGGCTGTGATGGGAAGAAAGAAAAGGAAAATATAGATTAGGGTAGGTCTGGTTGGGATTAGGATTAGATATAGATTAGATTAGAATGGAGATAAGATTAGTTAAGATTTAGATTTAATTGTTAGGATTATATGAATAGGATTTGGGTTATGGGTTATTGAATAATAGGAGTTTGAGTTTGGATAGATAATGGGTTGGATATGGGATAAAAGGCTAGGGAAGAAAAGAGAGGAAAAGAAATAACAAAAACAATATTAATAATAATAACAATAATCAATATATTAATACTAATAACACTAATAATAATGGTACTTAATCATAATAATAATAATAGATACTAATAATAATAAATAAAAATAACAATAACAACTACTATTTAAAAAATAATAATAGTAATAGAAATTAATAATACTATTAAATAAAACTAGTAATAACACATAAAGATAAGTTATCATATAATATAAAAATAATTTGAATATTAGTACCATTAATAATCAGAAAAGAAGAAGTCATAAATTGAGTTAATTAATAAAAATAAATAGAATAATAAATAAAGAAAAAATAAATACTAACACTAATAAAAATTATAATAACCATAGTAATAGGAAAAATTACTAATTAGTAATTAAAATGATAACAAGCAATAATGATAAATATATAAAGCCAAATTAACATTTACCATCTTAAAAATAATTTTTATATTTAATAATAATAACTATACATCAAGTTAATTAATAATAATAATAAAATAATTAGTAAATCAAAATAAATACGTTAAAAAAATAAAAATACAGTATTACTAATTAGAGATATTACAAGTTTCTTAGTGAACATAGTTGCGTCCGATGAAGGAATTGCGTTCAGTAGTAAATTAGAGGTTTTTGACATTACTATTTTATCGGTCACGTGAAAAGCATTTTTTAAGAAAAGGTCTTTGTAAGTAAGAATGTCAAGTAAAAATTAAGAGGCATTTTGCTACACATCCCTATGTCAAACCATAATTAAAAAAAATTCAGCTTCATAATTTTGTTCGCTTCAACCACTTCTTTTTTTAAACCAATCACGTGCGCTCACGTGTCAAGTGTAGAAGCGCTTCTCAGTGGCGAAAGACGCAAATGCTCATGTATTAATCGTTTCAAAAAAGCGGACCACTTCGAAAATGCTGACTGCTGGTATATATATAAAACTGCGATCATGATCACAGTCCTCACAAAAAAAAATCTTATTTTTGAGGACTGCAACCGTGATCTCAGTCCTTACAAAAATGTGATGTTTCTGAGTCTTTATAGAACTGCGACCATGATCGCAATTCTCTTAAGAGGCCTCGATCATAATCATCGTATTCACAAAAAATGTCCTATATTTGAGTTTTTATGAGGACTGTGACCATGATCAAAGTCCTAAAAGAGGACTGCGACCATGATCGTAGACCTCACAAAATGCCTTATTTTTGAGTTTTTGTGAGAACTATGATCATTTTCGCAATCCTCTTTATTAGGAATGCGATCATGATCGAAGTCCTTACAAAATGTCCTATTTCTGAGTCAGTCTTCGCAGAAGACTACGATCATGAGTCGCAATTCTCATATCAGTATCGTCATCATCTGCAGACCTCTGTCCACTGACATCAAATGATCACTAATGCTTTTCAGATCTAAACACAAACAAAACTCATCATGAGCACGAACAAACAAAATCTGCAAAAAGATCGATCTCAAAAAAAAATATTCAAAGGGCCTTCCAACTTTCCACGGTCACCTGACTGCACAGATTGACGCTCGAATTATTCTGCGCTGGGGTCAAGGTTGAGGGGAGAGCAACGTCGAGCATGATGTGGAAAGGTAAAAGAGAAAATGAAAATATATAAACAAGTGGTAGTTGAGAGAAATCAGTTTATGCTAACGTGGATGAGACTGTAGTGAATCAAATTATGACACTGAGTTTTTTTTTTCTAATTATGAAGCAAAGTAGGTGGCTGTAGCACAATTTTCCATAAATTAAATTATTAAATATATTATCTAAAAAATTACTATCAAGTTTTAATATATTTTTTATCTCTTTTATATATATATATTATCTTGTGCTTAAAATTTTGTAGGCATTAATGTCACATCAATTTTCTTACTAACTTATGGTATAAGTAAATTACAATTATTTTTACAAGATATAATACAATACTTATACTAAAAGACAATGGTTCATTGTTAATACTATTTAGCATAAGTGCATAATTATATTTCACTATTGATTTATTTTTAATTTTTTTACTGAGCATAGCACGTGTCCAGTATGCTAGTAGAAATAAAAAAAAAAAAAATAGAGAAATATTAGTTTGAGAGATTCGGGTGAGATGAAATATAAGACGTGAGAGGTTAGTTGGATTGAGTAGCTTCAATATGAATAAAGAGAGATAATCTGGATTCAAATAGACGACTAGGATTGAGAGAGATATTTAGTTTGGGTAATTTTAGATAAGAGAGAGAAACACGCGCGCGCGCGCGCGAGTGAGAGAGAGACGGGCAAAAAAAAATTAAACGGAAATTCAGATCTTTTGTCATTTGAAATTACAGAAACTACCTTGTTTTAGAGTTCTATCCCTAAAGTTTTTATTATAACAACGAAGAAATTTTCAAATTGGGCAAACAAAATATTTTTAGAATATTCCAATAAGTGCTTTTTATACTAGTATAAATTTTGAGAAATGGAAATCATATCAAATCAAAATCAAATAAAAAATTTAAGAAAAAAAACAAATCTATAACACACTCAAAAGAAACTATAAAAGAGCAATATCTCACTTTCTTTTACCTAACATGGGTATTTTGGAAATATTACAACTAAATATTAGTATTTCTTTTAATACTTCCTAATTAGTAAGAAACCACAATATCCCTATTATAATTTCTGCACTGTTTATTCCTCCCAAAAACTAGTAACCCTCAAAACAAATATAAAATGGCAAGGAAAACAGTAACAATAATGTAAATGCAGGTTCATGCATGTTTCCCATAAATTCTTTTCATCTGAGGACTCATCATGATGTATTGTAACCTTTAACATGAGGACAGCTGGAATACATGAAGGGGCTGTTTGGTTGCAAGGAAGTGGGCGAAAGTAAAGAAATAGGGAAGTATAATTACTCAATTCCCTATCTATCCAAACACCGAAAAAGGAAAATAAGAAAACCCCTTTTCTTTTTCTCTTTTCTCTTTTACACAATCATTTCCTCACTTCCAGGGTGCTACAGTTAATTTTGTGGTCATGTAAATCTCATTTGTAATAAGTTGCAGCACAAGACAGCTAATTTTTTGATCATGTAAATCTCACTTGCATTCTAATTACAGTCCATTTTTTATTTTTCTTAATTAATTTTTATTTTATATTATTTTACGGTCAACTTTGTGGTCAACTTTCCACTTCCACTTTCACATTACCATCCAAATACCCGAAAAAACAAAACATTTTCCAAACCACACTTCCCAACAACATCCAAACACCGGAAAACTTACTAACCAATTCCCAAGTTCCAAAGGGAATTATTACCACTTCCTCAATTCCTCACTTTCTCACTTCCACCCTTAACCAAACAGGCCCGAAATGTGTTCCCTGGCCTTCAGGAGTCTGCTGAAGATAAAGATTAGGTCAAGTACTCCAGGGGCTCAAAAGGAACTACTCTTTAACCTAACCAACCTGGAACCAGCAAAGATTGCTTCCAAACATTATGACTTTCATGTGGGGCAAGATCTGGACGGGAAAACAAAGAAAAATACTTGGCATGAAATTTTGTATTTTGCATGAATGGTGACAACTGAGGAAGTACAGTGCCTGAAACAAAATTTTTACTGCGAGCAATTCCATTACAAACTTGGATCGTATTCTGCTGTTGATCTCGAGGTTGTCACCAGTCTAGACTGGGGGAACGAAGGAGGCTATTGGTTCGATATGCTAGAGCTTTATCGCCTTCCTTTCTTCAATTCTGGGTCCCTTGAAATATAGAACAGGTGGCATGGATTAGGCGGGAAGTTAGATGAACTGAGTAATTGATAGCAGGAAGTTAGCAGTATGCTTGTGAGTTATGGTACCTATGAATGTGATCGAGAATGAGAAGCCTTGGCCCAGGAGGGATCTTGACGTCTCTGAGAGCACTGCAGCAGAAGATGAACACACAGAGAGAGAGAGAGACCTAAGACTACTTATTTTGTTAGTGTAGGGCTTGTTCCTTTCATTCATTCATTCTTTCTTTCTTTTCTTTTCTTTTTTTGCTTGTGAGAATGTTATCTAATTGTTCTTGTTCATCAGACAGTAATATGAGATCAACATGGGCATTATTCTACTAGCATAGAGCAAAGCGAGGTGAACTGTGCATCTACTTGCCTATCTGTGAGAAGAGGTAGAGTGCTATCAGTGAGCAGGCCCTTCTTGAAATTCTTCTCATAGTTCTGGAGGCCAAGGCTTGTCAGAATGCTTCTTGTTCGGCTGTAGGACAAATCCTCGGCTGGGGGCTGGGAGAATTGCTGACCCAACTGCAAGACAAAGGGAAAATAATAAGAGAACACGCGCGCGCGCGCACATTACTGAAGAAAACAAACTACCAGCCACATTACTCATTGAACAGATGGCAATCAATGTTTGTTTTTCCTTAGTTGAAACTATCTCGCTATCATCAACCCACCGTGTCATTATTATTAGAAACAGCATACTGGAATTTACTCGTCAGAACATGGAAGGGGTTAGAGGCCGTCATATGCTATAAGTAAACTAATAGCAAGTCATATGGTTAGAATCATTATCCACAATGGGCTTGTTTTTCTATAGCGGGTGCCCGGTATATTGATCAATACTAATCAATAATCACAATTCGCTAAGACTTCAATTAGAAACATATAAAAGCCAGCTATTCAGCTCTTATTTAAGTCTCTTTCTCAATTGAGTCCTGAGAGATACTAGGAACACTTTATGAAGATCAAGACAGTGGTAAAAGACTGCAAATTAAATGTGAATCTGCTACAACATAGTTCACTAATAGAAGATCTAACAAATTTCATTTCAATGGCAATTTCAGTAGAAAATCAAGTAAAACTAAATAAAGAAACTAGCGGAGGTGATGTGATTGAGAAATGAGGGATCTCAAAAATGAGAAGGCAAGGATGCTCTAGAAACTTAAATAAAAATAGTAAGAAATAATTTGAATATTTTCTTTAAATAAATAACATTCTCAGAAAAGACAGGACAAAGGATGTTCAGTATCAATTAGATACTAACCAATAAAGTATTGAATGAACTTCCCATCATTACTTTCATTTATATTTCTGGCATAAACTGGCTCACTAAGATTAATCTTTGTTCATAGGAAAAACCGCAATATCTATGGAGAAATACTGGAGATGTCAGGCCATAAGAACTGTGCTACTAGAACACTTGAGTTAAGCAACGCACTAATTTTTTCCCTTCGGGAGAGTTCTTCTTCCTTCATGAGAGCTCTTCCCCGCGCTTCCTCCAATATGGAGAATAACAATAATGAGGAGTTAGTAGTACTAGTAGGAGGAGGAGGAGGAGGAGGAGGAGCAAGTTTATTCTTTCTTTTCTGCTGCTTATAATTATAGTAAACAGTAAACACGATAAAACTTATAATTTTAGAAATTTTTCTGTGAGAGTTGTAGTTGCAAAAAGTAAAACAAAACTGAAACTGATGTGAAAATTTTACACCATCAAATATTCAATGCTTCTACTATAAAACAAGTGAAACGAACAACTTCACAGGCAGGTTTCTTTGTCTACAATTAATACTTTACCCCAGGATGATATAAGCAAACATATAATTAGATTGAGCTGAAAAAAACACATAGATGTATTATGCTTTTATACCTTGAAAAGGCCACCTTGAACAAGAGCAAAGAACACTCCTGATGTGACTGCGTTGGCAGCTAGATTTGGGCCTCCCATTCCACTCACCAATGAAAACATAGCTCCAGAACCAAAAGCTGCCACCATGCTGCAACAATACTCTCGAAGTGAAGTTAAAGCATAAAAATTATCAAATTGAACAGGTAAGATAAAGATAAGATGAAGATAAACCAAGTGACATATTTGTTTTATCATATTTGATAATTCCCATCTATTATCAACATTTGTGAGTAACTTATGCTTTCCAACTTTATCCATTACGATATGCCGATTATGCAGAGAGAATAGACAAATGAATCCGTATCAATATCTTTGTATCTCTTAAATTTATTGCCAAATGCAACTTGTCAGATCAATCGTAAGTTGATGAACAATGGTACCAGGAAATTTGAGTATGAGAGTGAGGAAACCACAATCCCTAAAATGCAATTAAAGCGGAACTATTACACGCACCAAAGGATTAAAGATCAAAATAATTTTTGGACGGTTTGCAGTATAAATTTTGAGGTAGATCAATAGATGTAGTCATAAATAAGTTGCAGTGCATACATGTGGTGCTATCAGTGAAAGACATCTTAGGGAAATCCAGAGTGTGGGATGTGGCATAGGCTAATAAGCCCTGTAAGTAGGTGGCCAGTGACTGCCTGCCTAATATATATAAGTTAATTCTATAATTGGGAAGATCTGAAGAATACCTATCTAAATATCTAATACCCTCCTACTTGTCATTTTTAGCATCCACAAACAGACTCACCCACAAAATGAATTTTGTAATGCTCTCTCCCATTTATGTACAACTAACTATGCAACAAGAAGTTAGATCTGCCACTCATCTCCAAAAGTAAGATGCTTATTTGAACTACAAAAGTCTGCTCATTTATGAAGGATTATCTTTCAAAAAATTTAAGTTTTAGAAAAGTGGCTTCCATCTCCTTAGAAGGTAAATTCCAATTTTCCTACAAGTCATTAATTTTGATAATTAAGGCCATTAACAATTAATGTTCCACAAAAAAAAAAAATATCAGTACAAATGTCAAATAATTAGTCAATTCTTTCCATTCTACAAAGAATTCATGATTTCTTCTAAATTTAAGCTTTAAAGCCCAATTCTTTATCATATCACAACAATATTTAAATGTCAATATCTTTGTTTAGTACTTTCCCATCTCCAAAATACTCCAAACATCTCTTGATTCTTTGTTGAACATTAACATAATGAACTTCAAAACAATGTTATATCTCAAACTCGAGATCATTATGTTTATGTGAGAATGTTTGATTTCCCGCAAAATTATTATTCCCTGCAGAAGTTTAAAGTTGAAAATTCTATGTTAAGACTATTAAGGAGAACATAAATAATGGTACATAAATCTTGCTTCTTGGACAGCTTTTGGTTTTGGTTGGTAAAACAAAGTGGATTCTGAGTGGGAAATAGGCATTACAATACTTGGATTTGTCCTCTTTAATGAAACGGGGTGGAACTTCCACCTTTCACTATAAAAAAAAGATTAAAAAGAAAAAAAGAAACTTGTATTTGTTCTTCTCAAGGATCCGTTAGGGGTATAGATATTGAGCTCAATATCCATATTTGATAAAAAAGAATTCAAATGGGTCGAATACAAATAATAATTGTATATTATAAAATATTAAAGATTGAAAACATAAATGAATTCAACTTTCAATTCTAGTCTCTTTTTACATTAAACAAGAAAAATATATAAATTACATTATTTATTGATCATGATGTTACATAATGTAATTCAGAATAGACTCTTAATCTGCATGCAGAATGATATATTCTAGCATGAGCAGATGTTTATGGTTACTTGAAATATTTTGGATAATTTAGCACTAAGGCCCAGTTTGGCAACAAGAGCTAGCAAGAATTAAGCAATAATTCGTGCTGATTCTTGCCAAACAGGTGAAAAACAACCAAGAGTTAGACTGCGAGGAGTTGCCTCGAAACTGTGCAATTTTGAGCCGTTTTGGGGAGTTGCCAATTCCAGCTAGGTTTGGAATTGGTAACACCAAGGCTAGCCCAAATATTATCCTGCACTGAATTACTTCTATGCCCCCATGAACACCAAGGCTAGGCCAAATATTATCCTGCACTGAATTACTTTTATGCCCCCATGACATGATGCTAATTTTCATCACCCCAAAATTAAAAGTGGAGGCAGGTGGAGGGATCGCTGATGGTTTGGTGGAGGACGGGGTCACTAGTGGTGGTAGAGGAGCGTGCCGCGAGGATGACAGCCCTTGGAGAGAGGTGGGCGAGCAAGAGATTATGTTGTTGGACCTGATCTTGTGGGCGAGATGCAATTAGGAAGAAGACAATGGCAATCAGCGGAGGGATCCGAGGGATGAGGCGATGGTGATCCGAGAAATTGGTGGAGAAATGGGTCAGTTGACGACGACAAGTACAAGGCTAAGATAAAAGGGCAGGATGATAATGTTGAGGAAAATTGAGAGGTGGTGGAAGGGGAAGAATTTTTTTGTTGAATTTATCTTTTTAGACATTTGTAAACTAAGGAATAAGAAGATGAATTTGTAATTTAAAATTTTGTACACCACTAGAATTTTCTAAGGAAGAAGATGAATTTCAGGATTTTATTTAAAATTTCTTTTTTGAAGTATGTGGCGAGAAAATAGTAGATGAAATTTGGGACTATTTGAAATTTAAAATGAAAGAAGTTTAATTTGGGCTTATTTTGGACTTTTATTTTTTTTTGAGAACTTTGTAGAATTTATTTTAGAATTTGCGATGAGGAAGAAAATGAATTTTGCGAAGTTAAAAATTCAATTTATTTTCAAAAAAGTTGAAAGAATACTTTTAATTGTTCACAATTAGAAAGAAAAGAATCAAATGGTTAAAGTTTAAGATTAATTTTTGGACTGTCAAGTAGAGGAAAAGATCAAATTTTGCAATCTAACAATCTTTTTCTTGAAGTATTAGTCTTTCAGCTTAAACTCTCTATAAAAATCAAATATATAGTTAAGTAATATAATTATGAAAATAAGTTTCAAGGAGTTAAATTGTCCACTCAAAAAAAATGATACCTCATACATTACTTAAAAAAGTAATATCAATGTAAAATAACTATGTACCAATAATATAATTTATATTATTTATTTATAGCTTAATTTGTATTGTCTCTTTATTATATTTCAAATGTTTACTTCTTAAATAAAAATCATGACAAAATTCCAATTGTTGAGGGGAATAATGGTCAACTAGTCAAAAAAAATTCAAAATCTATCATACGTAACTCTTTCTAACTCCCCAGACAATTTTTACTTACTGTTCACAACTCCTCCTAACTCTTCACCTTCCAAACCACCAAAAAAAATCTTAATCCTAACTTCTTTACAAATCTCCTCTCTCAATACACTAATTCCCAATTACTAACTCCTCTTGCCAAACGCCCCCTAAGTATACCATGTATCCATACTCTAATTGGAGGGTGCCGAATAAATCCATATTTATCAAAAAGAAAAAGAATATGAGATCAGATTCTTTTGTATGCAATATATCTTTAAGTTTTAGGAAGCTGAGTTGGGACGGTGCACTGGATGTGTTTGGTGGCCGCTTACTAGACACCCTTTACATGACTTGTTGTGTTAATGGGGAAAATTAGATGGATAATGGATAAGAAAGCACGGAAGACTAAATTGGTGGAGTAGCATTTGAGAATAATTGATGTTTTAGAGCTAAACTATAAATGTAGAATTACTGAATGTAACATTATTGATCATTTATTTTCCCTAACATTAACAAATGGAAAGGGTGGAGGAAGGATGAACTTGAGGCCTGAACTATTGTTTCAGGGGACAAACCACGTGGCAGACCAAATGACTCCCACCAGGCACAAACCTCCTCTCTCTCTCTCTCTCTCTCTCTCTCTCTCTCTCACACACACTGGCAACCATGGTTCAAAGACTCGGCCGAGTCGGAGACGAGTCGGCCGAGTCGTATCCGTCTCGGCCCACTCCGAGACGAGTCAGAGTCACGAGTCGGTCGACTCAACTCAGAGGAGACTGACTAGGCCGAGAATCGGAATTGACTCGGTCGATTCGGCGTTATGATGATAATTTGTGCCTCAACTCAATTCGATGTGGAAATAACTACATTAGCATGTATTTATGAATGTAGTTTGTTCAATTTACTATATTGTGCATGTATTTTGATATGTTTCTACCGACGATGCGTGTATTTATACTTTCGCTTTATGTTTAGTGTGCTAGGTGATATATTTTGGACATGCGATACATGAATATGGATGTCTACATTTTTTTAAGATTTATCGTGATTTTTTCAGTTTTTTTAGCTTTCTATGTAGCGTTTTGCGCGTATCGCCCGATACCGATCCGAGTCACCGAGACCGATCCGTCTCAGTGCCCGCCGAGTCGGCGGCCGAGACCGCGACTGTGAACCATGCTGGCAACTGGTTACACCCACTAAAGTTTAAAAGGGGAAATATTCATCTGATATAGTCTATTCACAATTCTCCATAGCTAATTATATTGCCTTCTGATCTGTACTTTTTCCCACAAGATATTGTTAAGGTTTTAATGAATGAAAGATGCCAGTATGTCTTGCAGTCCACATTTACAGATGTCATGCCTACTATCAACCTATAACAAATTAGCCTTTCACAATCCAGTTTGTTGTTCTTAGTAGGTAGCCAAGTGGGTCCCTATCTAGTTGATGAATATAACATCCTCTTCTCATTCCCCTATTTCTCGCGAATAAAACACCAGCTCTATTTTAATTCAAACACCTCAAGGCATGGCTTACCTTTAATACATGGCTTACCTACAGTTTATTGAATCTTTCAACTCTCTAAAGTTTAATAGGCTGTCAATTTTGTATTGCAACTATTTCACTACAAATGAAGGTCCTCACAAATCATGAACCTGAACACCCAAAGGATTATGTTTAACTTTACCTAGTTTGGATATCTTCCACTCCTCTGATTCTCTTCATGACGCAAGATATACCAGCATTCACACCAGTCATGACAGCGAAATTACGAGCTTGAACCAAGGGACCACCTGCAAAAGCCTGCATTTACATAATTAAGGAATTCATACTTAAGCAAAGGATAAAAAGAAAAGGAGAGAAAGGGAAAAGAAACAAAAATAAAGAAAACAGAAAATGTGAAGGCAGTCTGCAGTAGAAGATAACCCAAAAAGGAAAATTTTGATAGGTTATACACAAGTAAACTGACTTGCATTTAAGACTTGGTATACCAGTATAAGTATAGGAGAGGAGCAGCAAAAATTAACTGTATCAGCTCTGTTTCCTATAAAAAATGTTGAAGTGACTAACTTGAACTAGATGAAAAAGGAAAAAACAATTGCCAAATAGGCTAATACAAGGAGATTAAAAACACTAAGCATCTCTACATGCTCTATTCATATTCATCTAATTGTCTTGGACTCTTCAAACAGACTCTCTTCAGAAGTTGGTCAGTAAAATCTCCAACATTAGAGATGATTATATATATACAAATCAGGAGGTAAAGGGGCGGAAAGGTTCACAGGAGCATGTGGAGTGCGGTATCATTTTGCTGAAGCCCGCACCAACTGCCCCTCTCTCTTCATACATTCCAGTTACCATAGAGTTTGTCTTTGTCCTTGCAACAAATGTTCTTACCTTGGTGGATCCATGATAAAAAATGAATTAACTAACTTTTGGCCTCCTTAACACCATACAATATACTCCTCAAGAACATCCTATTAGAGATTTTATTTAAAAAACAAAAAGGTTCAAATTTAATTTTGACTAAATTATAAATAATAATAATTTGACTTGGTAACGAAACCTCCACCCTTTTGTGGAGTTAGTTTAGTTGCCATGGTTAGTGGGGTTAGAGGTTAGTGGAGGTTATGGGATCTAACCTATTTATACCCTATAACCATATTCAAGAAAATGACGCAAGGAAAATTATGAAAAGAGTTCTCTCTCACATCTTTTTTTTTTTTTGAATATTCTAAACTTTCATTGTTCATTTTCTTTCTAGGTATGTTTTATCTTACAGTTTGTGGCCATACACCTCTTCGTGGTCGTGCACACAAGGGTCATTAGTAGATACATGGTTGTACCGCTAAGGGGCACGTCTGCTTTGGCTGACTGCACGACGTCGGCGATATACCTTTTAGGGTAGCCTTCCCCAACGCCGGTAAAATCTTTCTAATTTCTAATATTTAAAGTAATTTGATTTATTTATTTTTTACTGAAATTCCGACAAAGGCATATATTTTACAGCTTCTATGGATTTGGATTAATCTATCATGTGGTTTGAATCTTGTTGCAACATAGCCTTAACTTGGTTTGAACTAGTCTAGCTTCTGTGCTGATGTGTTTAGCTTAACTTGATTCTCATGTTGCTGCATTTGAGATTGGATATTGTTAGAAAATATAAATTGTATAAGAAGTGGTATATGAGTTGTATTAGGAGTAGAATAAGGATATGAGAAGAATTAAACTTTCTTGTATCTATGTATAATAATTGAGAGGAGAGAGATCCAACTAACTCTCTAATTTTCATAATATAAATTTTATCATAGCATCAGAGCCCTAGCGTTCTCTATCCTTCGTAACATTCATTGTCGTCATCTCCGCTCGCCAACTGTAATGGTCAGAATCTGACTGCTCCCCGAGATCGTGACACGTGTCCCGTCGCATCAGGAGTGTCACAAGTGGACAACCAACTCAAGATACCAGTTGGCTCACATTCGCCCCCGAGGAGAGAGTCTCAGGCCTTACCCGAGGTTACATTCGCCCCTGAGGAGAGAGCCTCGAGCCTTTCTCCAACCTCATGTTCAACCCCGAGGAAAGAGCTTCGGGCCTTGCCCCGAGCTCACATTCGACCTCGAGGAGAGGACATCGAGCCCTTTCTTTCCCCAACATCCGCAACTACCCCGACCTTCACGACATAGGCTCTCCACAGAGATTCGTTTTCACTGGACACAGCTCAATAGCAAGGTTTCTCGGATTGTGAAGGTAGTTATGGTGCCATGATATTTTCACGTTCTAAATACTCTCCTATTTCAATGGGAGTAGCTATAAATAATGGCAGATATCTCGGCATGCCAATGCCAACAATAAAGCACAACAATCTGAGCGGTTATGGAAAGATACCAACCTGCAAATCGTGCAAATTCGAGAAATCCGTACCATCAGTCATAACGCTACAGAGTACTTATACACTAGAGATCCATGGAGGAAGGGGCCAGGATCAAAGAAATTGTAAACACATGAATACTTCATAGAGTTCACTGTAATCTCGAGAAAATATAGTGAATTTCTCTCTCCTCCCCGTAATTTTTCTCAATTTGAGTTTCCACGTAAAAATATTTATCTCCGCCTGTTTACTATGTTGAAACCTAAAGTTCCACCTCCGATTTAGATAGACTCCCCATTTGTGGTGCGAGATTAATAATTCGATCAATCACATTGAAAAATCTCCACCACAATTGGTGCTTTCATTGAGAACTGAGTTTCTACACTCAAGATCTATACCCTAAAACCTTCCTAAAAAGCCTCTTCTATGTCAACGATGGCCCCGAGAAAACAAGTCATCAAAGGCGCAACATCCAAATGTAAGGCAATCGAAGCTGTTGGGGCACAATCCCTCCACCAACTAGCCATCAACCGCACACCACTGACACAGGTTCCTCATCACGACAAGAGCCAGTCGCCAACATCCAACCCTTATAGCAATGCAAAGACAAACTCCTTTAAATGCTCTACGAGATGAAAGAGCAGATGAAGAGCAACAGGCGCAATCAGACCGCGAAAGGGAACAGATGACTATTGAGGAACAAGACAAGTTGAAACTGCTCAACCAACAGCTTCTGACCCAAGTCGCAGCCCTCCAAAACAATCTAGTGCAAACAGAGGGCGACCCTGAGAACAGCAGGTCTTTCAACCTTCGCACTCTCGACAAACTGATTCATTTAGAAGCGGATCGGGGAGGCCAGACTGCTGGATCACCAAACTCCAACTACCAAGATCCACAAGTCTCTTCTCTAGATCTAGGAGTATGAATTTCTGAAGAAATTCTCCACTCTGACATTCAACTACTACTACAGCGTGAGTGATCCGGTACAACATATCCGCCACTTTCGGCACAAGATCGTGATTTACTCCCGCAATGATCCAATCATGTGCCTTACCTTTTCTACCAGCCTTAAAGGCGTGATCTCAGACTGGTTTTACTCGCTGCCACCGCGCTCTCTCCATAATTTCGCTGAGGTGATCGAGGCATTCCTCACCCAGTATGCCTCCCTCCAAGAGGCCAAGAAGAATAGCCACTACCTTCTCTCTGTCAGTGAAGCAAGGAGATAGCCTCAAGTCATACATCAATTTCTTCCAAAACCAACTCATCAAAGTCTCCAACTGTGGGGAGGAAGTTGTCGCCCTTGCATTTATCAGCGGGCTGCAAGTTGCTCACCCCCGTATAAACACCTCCTGAATCACAATATCGCCAAGATGAGCGAAGTCATTTCCCGAGCTCAGCCTTACATCCAGCTCGAAGAGGTGATGAAGGCTTCTTCCAACCACTCCGCGAAATCGGGCGATGGTGGAGGAAAGTCGAAGTCTCCACACGAAGCTCCCAACCACGGTCAAGACCGACATCGAGGGCAGCCAGCTTACGGGCGTGTTTGGATTCATGGAAGTGGGAGGAAAATGAAAAGCGGGAAAACTCATTTACTACTTTCCTTATTTGTTTTGAACCGAAAATGAGAAATGAGAAAACCCTTTTTTTTTTTTCCCTTTTACATATCCCTTTTACATTACCATTTTACCACTTCCATGTGCTACAGTTAATTTTGTGATCACGTAAATCTCATTTATAATAAATTATAGCTTAATGCATTAAATTTTGATGTCATGTAAATTTAACTTGCAGTCCAATTACAGTCTAAAAACGTTATTTTAGAATTAACATTTCATTTAATATTATTTTATGGTCAACTTTGTGGTCAAATTTCTCACTTCCACTTTCACATTACAATCAAACACCGAAAAACACAATATACTTTTACACTTACACTTTCACATTGCAACCAAACACCGGAAATGAAAATTGCACAAATCCCAGCTTTTTACTACACTTTCACATTTCTCATCTTTATTTCTCACTTACACTTTTTTCTCCCACTTTCATCAAACCAAACAGGCCCTACAAGAAGTGCTCTCGATCCTCTCCATGAGTTCGCTTCGAAGCGACAGATCGATGAAATGCTTCATTCCGTTACAACTCCTGATCAACGAAATCTTCAACACTATCAAAGATCAACCATGAGTCAGGCGCCCGAGACTACTCCAGCACCATCCTACATTCCCCAGATCAGAGGAATACTATTTCTACCGCGAAGGCAAGGGACACCAGACCATCCACTGCTAGGTCCTCTGGAAGTACCTGGAGGAGCTTGTAAAACAAGGCTTCTTTAAAGAGTATATCCTCACTCCTGAAGCCGCATCTGGACATCCGAACACTAAATCTTCGCGGGAACAACATATGATCACCAATACAAGGCGATCGACTGACTCCCCGAATTTTGAACACACGAGATGTACCTCCTTCCAATTTCAACTTCATGTACTTTTGAATAAAGTTATTCTCCTAACCATGACAATACATCCCTCCATTGCAGTACTTCCATCCATCACAGTACATCTATCCACTAGCCCCATAGGTGGAGACTCCCCTACTCGGAGGCAGCGACAAGATTACTCCACAACAATACATCCATCCACTCCCCCCGTATGTGGAGACTCCCCCACTCAGAGACAGGGACAAGATTATTCCACAATAGAATATCCATTCATATGCCCCATAGATGGGATATCCTTCACTCGGAGGTGGTAACAAGATTTCTCTGTTACTGGGATTTCCCCCACTCGGAGAAATATCTGTAATTGTAGTACTTTCATCTAACAGAACATCCATCTACACGCCCTGTAGATGGGATATCCCCCACTCAGAGGCGATAACAAGATTTCTCCACTGCTGAGATTTTCCCCACTTGAACAAATTTATATATGTCCCGCTGATGGGATTTCTCCCACTCAGGGACATCAATATAGACATGTCCACAGGCGTTTTCTCGATCGTCTACAGGAATCGAAACCCTCCGCTGTGGGATTCCCCCACTCAGAGTCCCCCACTCTGCTATAGGAATTTTCCCTCTCAGAGTCCCATTTGATGCTCCACAGATGAGATTTCGCCCACTCAGGACACAAACACCAGCCTATGGGCTCCCCTCGTCCGAACCTACGGGCAGATGAATATATCCATCCATCCATATTCCGCAGATGGAATTTTTCTCTTGGGAAACAACTCTAATGTAGGATATCCCCCACATGGAGGATAACTCCGATGCTGGGTTTACTCCCACTCGAAGATACTGGATCGTCACTCTGGCAAGCGCCCCTACCCAGAAACGCATCCAATCTGTCATTGGGTTGTACCCCCACTTCAGATCATTCTTATGCAAGTCCCGACAAGAATACAACCACACGTGTTTAGGTATATTTATAAGAGTTTTTCTTGATTGGATTATCCCCTTGACGTACCAGCCCCGTGCAGACGTACTCCAATTGCTCCCAAGAGGACAGAAGCAACATGATCGTGTTTTCAATTTTGTCTCTGCCTGACAATTAAGTGTTGCATTTACCATTTTTACTTAAATATCTCATCATATGCTTGTGTGCGCATCTTAACTACTACATCTAAGCCTCGGTCTATACGCCTCAAGATAAAATTGACCCCACTCGGAGGCGACGATAGGCCATCTTACAAACATTCCAGTCACTCCATAATGAGATTTTTTCCACTCGGGGACCGAGCTCTGCTGCAGGGATTTTTTCCTCTCAGAACCCCGACAATGTAACTCCGCGGATGGGATATCCCCCACTCAGAAGCAAATGCGAACCCAACTCCGCAGTCGGAATTTTTCACGCTTGGAGGAATTACTTGCGGGTACCACAGATGAGATTTTTCCCACTCGTGAATCGCATCATCCTCCTTCCCCACCATTCCAGAGCACTTCCAGGTGAAGACTCCTAAAAAGCTGGTCAACATTCCACAGAGGCAACCAGTTTCAAATAAAATAACAGTTCAACTATAAATGCAAGATCAACACAATTACTTTTGCTTTTATTTACACACAAAACAAATCCTATTCCTTACAAGTTCTTACATTTTCATTACAAGTCCTTTCAATATTATAATTAATCTAACAAGATAAAGTTACGTCATATTTCTGCGAGTCTTTGAGAAAACAGATACACTTTCCCCCACAATGTCCACGATAACATCCAAGAGATGACTCCCAAACAAGCAACTCACCACTTCTAGGAGGGCGATGATACAGAGAACTCCCAAGAAAATGCCCAGAATCAAAAATCACGTCTCGAGCCACAGACTGAAACCTGCAAGACAGTGATGACCACCATCAAACCTCTCACTTTGAGGATGAAGCCGGAGCTGAGAAAGAGGAGGCAATTCTTCAGCAGAGATTCCAGGGAGTACCCCCACGCTTCTCTCTAGTTGCTTGTCGTAAGGAAAAAATTTCACAGACAAAACAACATTCAGCAGAAATGAAGACGGCCAGACACATACCACGACGACGGGATCAGAACCATCATCAAACACGCCCTGCTCAGTCCCCACTCCTGCTTCATACATGCTCTCAGAAAGAGAGACACCGAGGCCCAACTCCAGATTGGACCGATCTGATTGGAGACCAGACGAACAGACCAGACTGAAGCAAGAACCCTGCTTATCCTTCCTCATAGTCGGGCCTCGTCATAAAAGCTGACATTTCTCGATGAGCCCATCATAAGGGCTAACTTTCCCGACAACTGGACTCCTGAACATCAGGAGCGCAACAACCGCCTTCATCATTTTTCTTTCTTTTCTTCACTGAATAAAGAAGACATCGTAGCCCACCAGAACAAGAGTTTTGAAAGTAAAGAGTTTCCAGAAGATAAGCAGATTTCTTCTCGAGAATTCACCCTATTTATAAATGGAGAAGAAGCCAGAGCATCTTCCGTTCAAATTTTCAAACCCCAAGAACCATGACCGAGATTTTCAGCACGTCAAATCATCAAGATATCAAATGTCGCTGCCACATGATCTCATCCATCATAACAGGAAGATTCAAAAGGATGCCAGTTTGGAAGCCAATTGTCCCCAGATCAAGCCCTGAAGATATGCATTAATTAATAGTTCATATGTTCTACAACCAGTCAGGTCCCCACGAAGATACGCTGTGATGAGCCAGATCCTCACTTAAACTTTCAAAAAAATTCAGAGCACTTAAAGGCTTCCACCGACTTTGCTCTTTCGATTCCCCTCCCACGACTCCAACAATCGCAAGAGCGAGGGGCATCTGTAGTGGTTAGAATCTGACCGCTCTCCAAGATCGCGACACGTGTCTCGTCGCACCAAGAGTGTCACAAGTGGACAACGAACTCGAGATACCAGTTGGCTTACATTCGCCTCCGAGGAGAGAGAACCTTGGGCCTTTCCCTGAGCTCACATTCGCCCACGAGGAGAGAGCCTCAGGCCTTGCCCCGAACTCATGTTCAACCCCGAGGAGAGAGCCTCGGGCCTTGCCCTGAGCTCACATTCAACCCCAAGCAGAGAGCCTCGGGTCGTCCCCTGAGCCCACATTCAACCTCAAGGAGAGAAACTCGAGCCCTTTCTTTCTCCGACATCTGCAACTACCAGATATCTCTCCCGACCTCCATGACGTAGGCTCTTCACGGAGATTCCCGCTTCCACTGAATACAGCTCAGCAGCAGGGTTTCCGGTATCGCGAAGGTAGTTATGCTGCCGCGATATCTCTACATTCTAAACACTCTCCTATTTCAGTGGGAACAGTTATAAATAGTGACAGATATCCCGGCATGTCAATCTCAACAACAAAGCACAACAAACTGAGCAGTTATGAGAAGATTTCATCGTGCAAATCGTGCAGATCCGAGAAATCTGCACCATCAATTAGAACGCTAGAGAGTACTTGTACACCTAGAGATCCATGGAGGAAGGAGCCAGGATCAAAGAAATTATAAACATAAGAATACTCCACAGAGTTCACTGTAATCTCGAGAAAATATAGTGAATTCTCTCCTCCCCGTGGTTTTTCCAATTGGGTTTTCACGTAAATTTGTTTTGTCTCCGCCTATTTACTGTGTTTAAACCAAAAGTTCCACCCCCGATTTAGATAGACGCCTTCATTTGTGGTGCGAAATCGATCGTTCAATCAATTGCATTGAAAAATTTCCCCACACCAACAAAACATCCCCATCAACATCTCTCTTCTTCATCTTCTTTTTCCTCTCTTTTTTTCCCTTCTTTCAAATCTGATTTGAATTCAGATTTGAAAGAAAAAAACTTTATTGTTCACGATAAACAGTACTGTCGCGGTATTGTTCACGTGAACAGTAACAGTAAGAAAAGAGATTCTTTGGAGATGGGCACTTAAAACCCATGGTTCTTTTGACTTGAAAATTGACTTTAATTTGGATTTTGATTTTCTGATTTGAGCAACTTTGTAATTTTGGGGGTTCTTCTGCTTATCTCTGTGAGTTTTGAGTGATGACAGAAGAGACGAAGATCACTGATAGAAAGTTGAATTGTGACAATTTTCTATAGTGGAAACAAGTTGAGATTCATGTTGTTGGGAGAGCTAATGATCACCTCCTGACCTGACTGATGATTCTCCGATCCAAAGACGCAGACTTGGAGGCATGACGATGCACTACTTTTAAGATGATCTTGAATAGCGTAGAGCCACGTGTTCAGGATCTGATTCTATATTGTAAGACTATAAAAGATTTACTTAGACGAACTGTATTCAAGAGGCAGCAATCTGAGTTGAGCCTATAATGTCATCCAGTAGTTATTGAAGAGTAGACAAAAAAGTCGAATGTTCACCCAGTTCTATGCTAACATTAACAAACTTTTCGAGGAGGTCAAGTAGACTTTTCTATCACAGCTGATATGAAAGAGATGCCAGGAGAGGTGGAACAAATTGATGGTTCTTGTTTTCTTAAAATGACTGCGTCCAGAGTTTTTTAAGGCTCGACCGAGTGTGATTGGGACTCTACTGTCAAATCACTTAAGGATACCTAGCACTTCTTACGTGAAGTTCCTTCAGAGTCACATAATCTAGCCATTGTGGAGACCCATGATCATTATGCTCTTACGGTCCAAAGCAAAACAGCAGGAGATAGAGGTCGTGGAGTGATTTTGGAGTTAGAAGTCGTGAGAGAGGCCGTCGTGGTGGTTGTTCAAGAGAACGAGCAGGAGAGGTGATCTATTGTTATAATTGTAAGGAGCCAGGCCACACCAAGTACAACTGCTCACTACTGTAAGGAAAGTAGCAGTGACCGTTTCGATCTAGTCATGTAGCCACACCTCAGGAGGAGCAATCTGATAGCAGGAGTTGCGTCAGTAAGGAGCAGATGATGGTACTTTCGGCCTATGCATTTGGTGCATGTACTTTCGGCTTCGCATCTTGAAAGACATAATGAAGAGGCCTTGTATTAGGTCCCTTTATCAAGAACTGTCAAAAATACACAGAATGCTTATAATCTTGGGTCGTGGGTTGGAGCGTTATGATCATGTTAACATACCGTTTCATGAAAGTTATTAGGGATTAGCCCCGGGTCTATAACAGCGGCTTTCATAATTCATCTCACATAGGTAAATTCTCAAAAGGCATCTGCGATCAGAATGATACATTCCATAATACATGTGTTGGACCTGTTGAGAGCATAACCGATCACATCATAAGCATTATCATCATAGGGATGGAGCAGAAAATGCACTTTAATGCAAGTTTTGAAAGTGTATAACTCTAAGAATTAGTGCTCCATGAGAATCACCCGTTCAGCTTGTTTCTACTATATTGAAATTTTTTCATGGGAATAGCTCGTCAATCACAAGATTGGGTTCTCACTATTAGTCACATCCTTTACGAGCTTAACTCCACCCCCTCAATGAGTCTAGGATAACCTCCTAGAGAGACCATTTACTATACAATAGTTTGACTTTAAATTAGTCCTTGGGTATATATATGGCTTAAAGCTCATTTCATATATTTCATATTGATGCAAGAATTAATGCTCATTTTTTAGAATCTTCCTCCCCATTTAGGGAAACACAACATTTGATCATTAGGAAACATTCAAATATATATTCAAATGTTATTTAATCATTCATATCCCTGTGCAAATGAAGCAATATACAGCGCATGTAACAAATGTACTATCCAATACATAGAAAGACTAACATTTTAGATACTTCCCAATGTTATTATCAAAAAATAATGATGATGAAATTTTATCATATATAGTACCAATATCTTACCTTTATAAATAACGATGATGCTTAACATATAATGCTACATTAAGGTCATAAGAATGGTTGCATGCTGGTGGCTTGTTGTGTAGCATACTGTCCAAGGTTGCCTCGCATTTTCATATCGTTGATCCCAATTTGGAGCTTTCCATCTCACAAGCATACAATCATTTATAAATTGTTTGCTTGCAGATAATACATATATTTTTCAAGAGTTATTTAGATATATGGTGAGCCTCAAGCGAGTGTTCTTGGATGATGTTGCGAGTAGGATTTGTAAAATCCCTCCCACAAGGACAGCTACAGGGGATCAGTTAGAATGGATGGGCGCGGGACTTAGCCTCTTCTCGGTTGAAGGGGCTAATGAACAGATTGCATGCCAAGGTCAAGAGGAGGAGCTAGTGAGATATGGATGGCTGTGGAAATTAATCACCTCCAAACGCTTACGAGTTTGGTTATGGAGAGACAGAACGGTGTATGTACAAAAGCTATCCTGCATCAGAGAGGACTTGGAACCGACATGAGATGTCCGCGGTGTGGTGAATTTGCAGAGGACATTGAACACCTTATAATTGAGTGTTCTTGGTCGAAGCTGGTCTGGGAGAGAATGCAATCTCATATTGGGCTGAATTTATCAAATTACTCTCTTAGCAAGTGGTGGGAAGTGTTGATGGGTGAGGGAATGAGAAAGGGTAGGAGAAGGCATTTCGTCAAACACTTGTCGCACACTCGGCGTGGGTTATCTGGAAGCAGAGAAACAGGTGGCTCTTTGAAAGAGAACCACCCACAGTAGATGCGGTGGTGAGGGAGGTGCTGGAACAGAAGAGAGAGAGAGATGGTCGTTGGATGAGAATGAAATGAGAAGCAGGCACACGACAGGACAACAGCCAGTGCTTGTGTGTTGGCAAGCGCCAAAGGTGGGATGGATTATAGGGAACTTCAATGGCTCATTATCGGGCAACATTGCAAGTGCGGGAGGAGTATTTAGAGATTGCAGTGGGCACACGCTGGCAGCCGTTGGGCGCGCCTTTGAGGAGAGGTCGGTGGTGGAATTCGAGATCCAAGCGGCTTGGCTCGTGACCGCGACAACATATGAGAGGTTTAGGGGACTGCCATTTGTTCTGGAGGGGGGCTCATTAACAGTGGTAAAGCTCATTAGAGAAAGGAAGGGTACTCATGCTGACTCACCTCTGTTGCACGATATATGGGTGATGAGTGCAGAATTTTCCACATTTAAGGTGATCCACACATCCAGAGAAGGGAATAAGGCTGCGGATTGGGTTGCAAATGGGAGCATAACCCAATCTTGGGAGGGGTCTCTCAATTCAAACTACCCTACAGAGCTTTGGGAAATCTTATCAGCTGATGAGAGGGGAGTAGGAGTTGAGAGATTGTAATGACCGAAGGCCTCTTCTAGCCACAAAAAAAAAAAAGATATATACCCGCAAATCTTTAGTAGTTAGAAATTTACCCCATAAATCATTGATATTAGAAATTTACCTCCAAATCTTCTAGATTTTAAAAGTTTACCCCCCTTTTAAAACAAAAGGAGAATATTCCGTTTTGATTCTATTAACTTGTCTATTTTTTAAAAAAAATAACTAAATTGTCTTTATTTAAATGATAAACTACATCCCAATTTAAGCCCATAGACACATCTTTTCTTACCTACTTCTCTTTCTCCACTTCTCTCTCAAATCAAGCAAATTTCTATTTCATTCATTTATCTTAAAAATCCACATCAAATCTTTTTCACACTTGCTCCTTAAAAATTTTGAGAAAAATTTCGAGAAATCTTAAGAATTTTAAGAGAGAGAGAGAGCAGAAGAAAAAAAATTGGAGAGGGACAAGAATTTTGGTATTGATAGAATTTGGATTAAATCATATAGGAACAATGAAGAAGAAAAGAGAGCTTAGTCTAACTAGTAAGGTAATATTATAGCATCTTTAACAACATTTTTTTTTGAAAAGTAAGATTTCATTGATGATAAAAAAAAAACTATACACAGCATAAAGATTTTATGCAATATAGCAACTTCCCCTCACTATAGAGATAAAAAAATTGAGTGAGGAGAAGACCCTACCCATCACCCACAACAAATTTGACCTAGCTAAGGTGGCAAAACTAGCTAAAATGCCAATTGCATAAATCCATTCAGAATCATGTTACATTTCACTCATACACCTTCCCCTCATTACATGATACAATCCGCAGTTTGAGAGCATGTTTAACAACATTAATTATACATGTTTATTTATGAATAGCTATATTGTGTCACCCAACAAGGAGAGGCATAAATGATTTAATAAATTTTCACATAATACTTCTACTAACTTATTTCTCTCAATGCATTCAAAAATAAAATTGTCCAACTCAAGTAATGAGGATCTTGTGACTTTTACTGCATGGTCTCCAATCCAAACTGCTGACCAAATATGATCACGATAAATTACTAATAGCTCCCTCACTCCCCTCCGTCCCTCCCTCCCTTTTTGACCTCCCTCACACTGTATAATAGAACTTTTCTGCAATTTTCATGGTCCCACTTATCTAATGAAGATCATTTGACTTTTAATGCATGGTCTAAATGCCAACTAAGATCACAGATTTCACACGCGCACACCCCACCCCACGCACCATGTCCTTACACACACACTTGGGTCATTTGGGACGGATATAGAGATGAATCCTTCCCATTCAAATTAAATATTAGGCCATTTAAATTGAAGATCAACTCTATTGGAGTTGAACTACATTGTTAAGAGTGCTTTAAAACAAAGATTTAAGTGTTTTGAATACTTTTTTTATTCATCAAGTAGGCGACGGAAAATGAACGATTGAAATAGAGAGTTGGTTAGTTTAACAGTGTAGAATATTTGAAACCTAACAAAAGTTAGTGTGTGAAGGTTTTTAAATGTTTAGATCATGTTCAAATAGTCGGATTGAGAATTTATATGTCTAAAATCAGATCTAAATAATATGTTACTTTCGGCTGTCTACTTTGTGCCTACCTAATGCATGGATAAGAAAATTACAAAACACTTGATTTTTTAGTTTTAATTACTTTAAATAATGTAGATCAACGTCAACAAAGTGGATCTTGTATTTGAATGTGTAACATTGAATTTGAGTGAGAAATATTCATACTCAAATCCTTCTAAAAGTAGCAAAGTCTATCTCTTTCGATATATATATATAATATATATATATATATATATATATATAACTAAGATAATGCATAACATACATTTAAATGTTTGTATCCCTTAGTAAACTCCAAATAAATGGGGATACATTGCCTGGAATTTTCCTATGCTTTGATTCAGACACTATATTTCAATTTTCTTCATAACTCTACATTTGCAATCAAATGGCAGGTTAACTATAGTTTGGATTTAGATTGAAATATACTCGTGATGGTAGGTAACCCATTGTCTCAAGTTTGTTTCCTGTGTACTGCAAACGATAAGTAGCCAAACATCTGATGTTGGTCATGTGAAAAATCCACACAATAATTTATCAATCATTTCTATTTGGGTGTCAAATTTTGTCCAGATCATCTTTTGGAGGTGAAGAAACAAATCATAAAACTAGTTCAAATCTTTGAAATTTCAAATTCAGATCATATATTTGAATTTTTTTTAAAAATAAAATAAAATATCAACAAATCAATTACACAGATTGGATATGGCTTTAATAATGAAATACACATTTTGAAATTTAATTAAATGATTACAAAAATCAAGAGACAATAGCTATCTACCGCCTAGCCTGTCTACGTACAAAGCCTAGACAACAAGTACCTACCATCAACATCATTTTCTAATCAATCATTTGAAACTTAAAACATTTTATGAAAAACAAAATTTGAATATTGGTTTGATAAGGAAATATGTTTCTAAAACATTGTTACCAAAAGGTTTGACAATAGATATCGCAGTGGTTTGTTTTGATACAGAGACCAAATAGCAGGGGATCTTTCATCTAAATCTTTCTGATGGGGACATCTAGTTGTTTTTCTTAGTCTATTTTAGTGGTTTATTTTTATTTCTTATTTTAGTTGTTTTAATCCGCATTGCCTGTGGCGAAAAATCTCCTTGGATGTAAGCCTATGTAAGGCCAAGACTACTATTGTTTGTTTTAGTTAATGATTGGTTATGAAAATTATTGTTTAAGTATTTTATAGCCCATGTGTTTTGGATTAGATGCCCAAGAAAGATATTCTCAAACCCTATCTTGAGAGATAACCTTAAGTTGAGATTTCCTAGTGTTCGTCCCCCATCATCTTGATATCAGAGGTTAAATCCGAATTCTTCTAAAATAAAAAAGAAAAAATTATTGTTCGGTGAACAGTAACCGCGGGTTACGTTGATCTCCCCCAGCCAGCCAGTTGCCCCTTCAAATCGCTGACGAGGCCTCACCATTACCACCGGAGCCCCACCGCGCCACCACGAGAGCTCTGGACCAAGATCAGGGCTGTTTTTTCGTCAGCGGTGGCGACGCCACCTCGTCGTCATCGCGTCCATTGTCGCCGCCGTGTCACCCCCGCCGGCCCCCGCCCTCGCCTAAGCGCCAGGCACCATGCGGCCATTATAAGGGTTTTGAAAACCCCAAGGTTAGTCGGGAAGGAAGAAAGTTACGAGGTTTCGGGTTTTCTCTCCAAAACCTGACGAATTCGAAGTGGGTTTAAGTTAACAAACTAGCTAAAGATCCGACACGTTTGAGGCAAACCCGATCCGTTTAGCGGCTCGAGCCGAGACGAAGCCGTCGGCTCAGATCGAGCCGACCCGGAGCCGCGCTGACGTCAGCGGCTCATCGGCTCAGTAGTGTTCCTGCAGCCAACACAGACTCGGTCCAGAGCCTGTTTCTCGCCCGTTCAGAGTCCGTTTCGAGTTATGTTCGAAGCATTAGGTTTATGACTGAGCCCCAAAGCCACTGAAGAAAATTCGTAGCACTTGAATAGCAAATCCGACCACCACGAGCCCGTGTTTGGTACTGGTACTGTCTCTGCAGCAGAAGATCAGCGTTTCAGACCCCGTTTCTAGTCCGATTTGAGCCCAGTTCGAGCCGTTTTTGAGTAACATCTGATCTTTATACACTGAATTTACTCCATGGGCTTTTACTTTTATGATAGATATATAAATATTGATGTTGATGAAAAGAAAGTGAAGATGAATATGTATGCGGCCCTTCATATTTTTCGGGGTTCTGAAAATTATATTAGGTATGAGGAGTGAGAAAGTAATCTTAAAGTTTTATTCTGTTATTTTATTCTGACATCTGAGCAAAAATACCATTATGCCAAAATGAAGTTAGTTGGATAGACTTATTAGTGATGAAAAAATAGTCATATTGACGATCAGTATTAATTTGTCTTACAAGATCATCTTCGTAGTTTATATGCTCCACACCTTTTTTATGCATCTGAGGTAGATTGCGCAGAGCCTAATGTTGAGCAAAAGCCTGAGTTCGAGAGTCGATCAATCACTGATATCTGCACTAAGTTTCAGGTGGCTCTAGAGAGACTTGTAGCTAGCCAGGCTGTAAAAATGGACACAGATTCAGAGCCTTCAGTTCTTGTCGAGCCTAACGTTTTGAGAAGTCAGGGTCAGAAGTAATTGCTGAGTTGGAGCCAGAACCAGATAATATAGCTAAGCCAGAGCTAACAGTTGTTGATGAATCCGAATCAGAGGCAGAGATAGGAGAGCCTCTTGAAGAGACTTAGCAGATCTCCTAGCGGAGCTTGTCATGGAGCTAGTGCCACCTACGCCAACTGTGAGGGTTCCAGTGACCCTGAGATCGCCTGACTTGTACGATTCTTTACAGATCTTCCTACAAGAGACAGTCACAGGAAATCAGGTTATTCATGGTGTGAAGTACAGTTGATTCAGTTCTCATCCGGGAGGATGCGCCTCTGTCTGCTATTTGTGCATTGCTCAAGCTGTCATCCTTTATAGCAGATCTGTCACAGAAGTCAGTTTCACCTCCACCATGTGGCTCAAGCATGATACATCAGTGTTGATTCTATGACCACCACCAAAGCCTGATTGAAAGCCGAGATCTGCACTCGACAGGGTCAAATTTTCCTAATTCGGGGGAATGATGGGGTCATCTAGTTGCTTTTCTTAATCTATTTTAGTGGTTTATTTTTATTTCTTATTTTAGTTATTTCAGTCCCACATTGCATGTGGTGGAAAATCTCCTTAGATATAAGCTTATATAAGAACCAGACTGGTATTGTTTTCTTTAGTTAATAATTGATTATGAAAATTGTTGTTTAAACATTTTGTAACGTGTATGCTTCGGTGAGATGCCCAAGGGAAAGATTCTCAAACCCTTTCTTGGAAGATAAAGCCTAAGTTGAGATTTTCTAGTGTTTTTTCTCAATTATCCCTTTTTGTAGTTCATCCCCCATCACTTTCCCAAGTCAATCAATTTAAATTTCAAAATCCTCATCTCCTTTCTTGACATCTCATAAACTTTGTGCTCTCCTATTCAACTACAATTGATATATGTCAAGTGTTCCTAAGGTGACTCCTAAGCTACCAACAAAGTAGTTGGCCTAAAATATCATTGTGTCATCCAAATGGATAATCCACAGTATTCATCATGATATCCATGTCCTCAAATGGTTGTGCCCAAAGATCATATAACCTGAACACCTATCGACTGAGTGGTCTTGTTTTTATTATTTGATAAACCATTCATGTTACAACCACTTGACGCATGGTTGAAACATCATAATTAAATGATTTTTTTTATACACAACAGAACCATTTTAGAGATTGTACATCATGATGAATGAAGTGGATCATGCATTTGAATGTTTCTGATGAGTAAGGGAAGAAGCAGGCCTGATTACCTGATAATTCAATCTGAATCTAACCCAAAATTTCAGGTTTGAATCCTTAAAATCATATCATGTAGCTTACTAGGTAGGGTATGGATCCCAGATGTAGAAATGATTATTGGATCTAGACATGGAACCCTAACCAAATAACCCGATAAATATTTATATGGTTTAGTCTGATTAATTCCACCATCATATCACATAGCTTACTATGTAGTGTGTGCATCTTAGAAATAGATATGTTTCCTTATTAGATCTAGATAAAGAACCTTAAGGATCCAAACCCGACAAATATTTATATGGTTTAGTCCACTTAGTTTGAGCTAAAAATCATCATGTTACAGCTTATTAGGTAGGGTATGGATCTTAGAAATTGATATGATTCCTTGTTGGAGTTAGAAATAGACCAATATGGATCCAAGCCCAATAAACCAACCAAAAATTTATATGTTTTAGTCCACTTAGTCAAGCTAAATCATCTTTTCCTCCCAAACAAAATTTATTTAGAATTATTTATGCATGTTTAAATATGTCTAATATTTCTAAAAGATAAAAATAAAACAATACGTGAGCACGGTTATCTTGCCAACTTCTCTCATGGAAATTGGCATATTTGGGGAGAAGTATCGAATTTGGATAATTCGAAAATAGAATCTGAATCTAATGAACTATTGAATTTGGATCCTCAAGTGATCCCAGATTTCGTAGTGGGTTTGGATCTCTAGGTAGATCCAGTTTAATCAGTTAAAGAAACTAAGTTATGCATGTTATTGATGAAAATATGTAGGCATTACAATTACATAATTAAGGAAACTCCTACGCCTGATACAATTAGTATTATAATCTTAATACTAATACTATTCTTTATATATTCTATGTATTTTGTAATAAATCTACAAGTGAATCTTGTAAATCCAACCTGAGTTCAACCTTGACACCAGTACCCCCATGAGATTTTAGGCTGAGTCCATTAATGTGTGTGTAAAAGATCATTCAATTTTTATGCCTCATAACCATCAAGTTGTTGTAAACCGAATTCTGTAGGAATTTGAAATATTGTCCATTACGGCAGTATTATCAGGTTATATTGGTTTTAGTCGGTTTTTGGCTAGAGTTACTGACATTTAACTTGACAAAGCTTAACCTAATAATCTGAACTTGATCGATCATGACCTAAAACCATCTACCTAAACTAACCGCAGAGCAAAACCATCCCATATTCTCATCTCTTCACCTCAATTCAAAGACAAGAAAATATATCCCAGAGATGACTAGCAATGAAGCACACACCGTCAAGAAAAGCCTGTTGTTCCCCTTTCCTTCTCCTCCTTTGCTATTTCTGTCTTTTTCCTTTGCTAACAACAAAACCACAATCAGTCATGATCTCTGCCTTCTTTTTCTTGTTTCATTTTATTTCTCCTTGACTGCCTTCTCTTATTCTTGTTGCTCCACTTAGTGCATGAGGAGAGTTGCAAACATGGTAATGAGATCTGTTTAAGCATGTAAGCAAGTGTTGCTTCTAGTGTACTTGTTGTTTCTTTCTTCATTTATCCAATACAAGTGGTAAGTACCCCTTATCATGTTATATGAGTTCATTAATGTCATGATTGAATCTTTTCTCCTATTACACTGTTTCTTTCATTGCAGGGTACAATTATAGCTTGCATCTGTAGGTCTTTGCATGTTGTTTACAGTATGTTTATAAAGAGAAAATCTAAGAGCATCTAGGACACTAAGACTACCTTTAATTTATAAATAATTACATACAAATAACTAGGTATGATGCTCAATACTGTTTAACGTCCCCAATTTATCGCTCAATATCTGCTGTTTGATAGGGAAACCCAACACTAGTTTCGAATATTCCTTATCCTTAAATTTGTAAATGGAGAAGTAATTTTGTATAAGTTTCTTTTTTATTTAAAGCTAGTGTGAGAAAGTCAGCACCAAGTGTAACTAGTATTAACGTCACCAGCAGTAAAATAGCAAGCTTACCACCAAAGGAAGGGATAGATGTAGAACAATTTTACCACCAAGGGAATGGATAGATAAGAAAATGGTAATAGAAAGGAACAATTGCAGATGAATCCTAATCTGCACAAAACTTGAAGCCGCACATTGTTACTACACATGGAACATAGTTGCAGGAGTTAGTCAAGGGAACCTTTCCAAAATTATGACAAAGGGACATGACTATCGTTTATGGGTGTTTATATATTGTATTCAAATTTCAACTTAATTAATCTATCTATAGTTTGATAAAATTGATTTAGACCTCTAAAAGGTTGTGACTTGGTATATGAACTGTTATTATGATACAATGGCTTCATATCTTGCTGGGGTGCCCTAAAGTGTTCAAGCACTACTCCAGTTGCTGAAATTTGACTGAAACCTCACTACAATACTCAGTTGCACAGGAAGTGAACAGTAAGAAGACAAGATGGAAGACAGACAAAGAGCATGAACTTGTTCACTTCCACTACATCAGCTTCAATTGAGGAATATATTTAGCGTCCCAATAGAAGAATGCAACATACATATTCCTACTCTCAGGACAAAAGAAGGGAAAGAAATCTCTTGACAAAAACTCTTCCTTTCTATCTTCGGATGACGAACACATGCCAAAAGAGATTACTTTTATGAACTGCAGTGATTATCAAATTATCAAAACATAGGGCAAACTTTCCGTCTCAACCTCAAATTCACTAAAATTTTAGAATTCTTCCTTTATAATTCAAAGAGAATTATAAAATTTCTACCAGAAAGTATATTTAAGTATAAGTAATTTCAGCAGAGACGTCCTTTAAGAACAACAACTTCAAATTATAAAGTTTTTCAAGAAGTGAGAATAATAAGAAAATAATCCAACAAATAGCCTCAAAATTGATAAAAGGAGCATCTTTTCTGAACAGAAGTGACCTGGGCTTGCTTGAGAGAGGACATGGCTTCTGGATTGAGGCCAGCACCGGCGTTAGGGGGAGGGACGGGAGCGGGGAAGGCGTCGGAGGTGAGGGTTCCCATGAGGCTGCCGATGGCGGCGCCCTGGGCGGCGCTGGTGGCGGTGACGACGGCGGCCTCGACCGGCAGCGGCTGCTTCGAGAGCCACAACCTGAACCCGGTCTCCATCTCCTTGAACCGGGTCTGCAGCTGAGTGATTGGGTTCGAGTTCGCCGGCGGCGACAGTGGGCCTGCCACCAAAGCTCCCTGCTTTCCTGCCATGCTTGTAATCTCTGCAGAGAGAGGTTTTGTTGGAATGGATGGGGGGTTTTTGGAGAGACTCGGGGGTCAGGGATAAAGCATGGGGCCGACGGATGCAGAAGGGACTGGCCGTGCAAGTTTTGCTTTCTTGGGGGTGGTCAGTGCATCTTTTCGGTGTATTTTTTCAAATTCAACCTCGAGTACATTTACTTTGCATGATAATACTTTCAATTTGGTAAAGTTTACAAGTGGCACTTTGGCACGGTGGTCTAAAAAAAAAATGACAGTAGGCAAGAGGTTGGAGGGTCAATTCTGCTTATATATACTTATATTCTGAGAAAAAAATAAAAAACTTGGATAAAGGTTACATTTCTCTCTTAGTCTCCTTAAAATTTTATTATTTAACCGTCTCTTAAGAAAATACTCATTCAATACACATGAGAAAAATTCAAACAGCTTTTCTATCATCACGCAAGATTAAAGAAAACAAAAGGAACTTCAAAGATCAGAAACATTCATACTTAGAATGCTTAACTTAAGATGTAAAGTGTGTGCTTTTGGGTTATATTCTTGGGAAAAAAACTAAAAAAATTGGATAAAGATTATATTTCTCTCTTATGTCTCCTTAAATTTTTTTTTTTTTAACCATCTACTAAGAAAACACTCATTCTATACGCATGAGAAAAATCCTAACAGATTTTCCATCATCACACAAGATTAAAGAAAACAAAACGAACTTTAAAGATCAGAAACATCCAAACTTAGAATGCTCAACTTAAGATGTAAAGTGCGTGCTTTGGGTTAATGCATCATCTCTTTGTAAGATTCATTAGATTTAAGATCTAATCTCATGGGGTTTTTTTTATTGAATTTTAATTAAATTTAAATACTGAATCAATTTAATTTTGTTTAATAGACTGGATCCTAATTTATGACTTCCCTTATCATAATCTTGATTAAATTGATACCTGACTTTTTGAATTTTATTTAATCGACTACAATCTGGGTTTTTATTTGATATTTTTATTCTTTAAAAAAAATAATAATCATAGTTATTCTGGAAATGCGAAAAAACATATTTGAGTATTTAAAGTTGTTCGATGGTTGGATAATATTGATTAGATTTCTTACGTTTTGGTTTAACAAAATTTAGAATTTTTTTAGGATATAATAAATAACGATTAAAAAAATAAAATTCTAAGTTAATGCATCTCTATTTATATTTTATTTAGCTTAATTTTTTGAGATAATCTCGTAGCAATCTTTTTGTCATAATCCCTTTTATGAATACATTCTTTAGTAACGATAATAGATAGATATGTTATTTCTTAAAATTGAGAGAAAAGTATGCATTTAGAATTGTGTGACTATTATAAATATGTATATATTTAATTAGATATACTGAGAATTGAATAAAAAATATTTACATGCATTTCAAGTTTCAAGACATGGTTAGAGTGTTAAACTTGATATATCTCGAAAGAAAATTCAATATTTTGAAAGATCAAAAAATATGTAAGTTTTACATTGTGAATACTTCATACAGGTTTAATGACTAAAAAAAGGTTAACTGCGCAATCTGTGCTTAAATTTTACTTAACTATCCCAGTACTTATGTTTTAAATACATTTATTGACTAAAAAAGAAGGTTAACTGTGATTGAAATTTTACTTTAACTATGTAGGTAAGGCTGGCAGTGAGCCGGGTCGGTTTTGAATTTCTGCATCCATAATCAGACTCATGAATACATCGGATTTATAATTTTGACTCAAACTGTGAGTATAGTTTGTTTATTAGGAAGAGCCCAAGTACTCAAAGAGGTTGTTTGTTTCGCGTAAAAGGCCGTAATTCGTAAATGACTTACAACCCAGTTACAACTACGGCGTTTGTTTGGACCGTAATTCATAAAAGACTTACGCAACCCAACTGTCACTCACTTGTAACCCAATTATCACTCACTTACAGTCCAATTATAGTTAATTTTTTGGTCATGCAAATTTGTATTATTTTTTATATTAATATTAATTTTTTTTAATTTTTAATATTTATTTGCAATATTAAAACTTTTTAAATCACCAAATAGTTAATTTTGTGATCAACTTTTTCACTTACGACTTACGCATTACGAGAACCAAATACTATAAAATATAATACACTTTCCCACTTATAACTTTATATTACTAACCAAACACCGTAAAACTTACATGTATATAATTTATTTACAGCTGTAAAAGATTTATCAATTACGACTTACGAATTACGACTAATTACAACAATCAAATTGGCTCAAAATCTCTTCCATGATTCTGAAGTACCTCAGGAGTCTTCGGGTACTAGGGCAATCATTTTGAGCATTTATTTGAGTACAAGTTTTAAAAGCCTGAAGTACTTTTAAGTTTTCTTTTTAATTTTAAAATGAAAATGACAAGTTCGTGTAATATTTACTTATATTTCTAGCATTGTTGGTAATTAAATGATTTGATTTAAAAAAAAAAGAAAAAATCTTAGATAAAAGATTTGATGTGATCTACATGTTACTTTTTATACATGTGCCACGTAAGTTTTATATAAGATTCATCGAAGGAACTTCAATGTATCCTAAACTCCTCTTTATCTTTAGTACTGTGGGGGGGGGGGGGGGGGGGGGGGGGGGGGGGGGGGGGGGGGGGGGGGGTGTGCGACAGAAGAGCTCAAAAAGGAGTCACTCCGTGGACTCCAGAATTCTTCTGGGTAAACAAAAGACCCTTATCTATGAGGCACCCAGTTGGAGTCGGAATTTGGTCAAAATCAGGTTCTGAGCGCCATCGGTTTTGGATGTAGGTGTACATGAAATTAAATAGTACCCAATCTTTTCATTGGGTTTTGTGGCATTCAGTTCTAAGTCTGTGTTTGATCATATATTTCAAGAAATAAATATGAGTCGACTCAGTACATAAACTAAAAAGTAAATGTCAAAGAACCGAAACATATAGTTTGTATGTAGGAATAAAATTGAAGTGTTTGTACAAAAAAATTACAAAGTAAGGAATAAATTAGAAATTATGTTGTTAGATATTTATCATTTTTGCTAAAGATATTATATTAGCAAGTTCAATATTATATTATTATATAAAAACGTGTGCAAGCCAAGCCCAGGTTAAGTTTGGGGCCGGGTCGGGTCGGGTCAAGGTCATGGTCAGTTCCATTAAATCCATAGGCTCATCCATTATAGATTCGGATTAAGTGCGAGTTAAGATCAAGACGATCGAAAACTCTATTGTTCGATAAGAATTTCAACCCCTCGGTTTGGATCCGCTCAAGATAGTTCGTGACCGGTTCAGACCAAGTAATTGGGTAAAATTCCAAGCCCTAGTGGGTACATATGTTTTAAATACATTTAAAAATTGTGATATTGCCTCAACTAGACCACTACAGTCGCTAGTGCATCGAAATGACACTCTTTCTCCTTAAGATCCCATATCAAGTTTAATTTTTTTCTATATTAATACCGAAAATCTTCATATTTTAAACTTAAACTATAATAGAAAAGTGCACATTCCATGCACGTGAAGGTTTTTTTATGTAATTTCAATACTACTAATTTGATATGGAGATATTTTAATATTTTTATTTGAAATAATTATTTATAGAATTTTATATTCATCTATTCAACATAAGATATATCTATTTTATAAACAAATAGAGAATAAATAATTAAATATGAAGAAAATAACATTCATAAAAATGAAGAAAAGAAAGAGAAAATAAAAAAAAGAAGAAAAATATTAAATAAAAGAAAATAAAGAGTTTTAAAAATAGAACAAAATCTAAATTAATAAAAAAATAAAATCAAAATACGAAAAAGAATAAAAAGAAAGAAAAAAATATTGAAAGGAAAACTGTCAAAGAATAAACGAATAATAAAATAAAACACATAGAAAATATAAAAGAAAGAAAAATGATAGAATAATATCTAAAATTAAACTGAGAAATTTAAAAAATAATAAAATACAAGGATATGGAATAAAAAGAAACAAATGAAAAAAGAGAAAACTGAAAAAGAAAAAGAAATGTAGAAATTTGGACAAAAAAGCAAAGAAAAAATTTTAAAATTATGGGCATACGAATTGGAAAGAAGTCAAGAAAATACGGAGGAAAAAGAAAGAAAAAAGTATTAAAGGAAGGGAAAAAACGTTAGCTAGAAGGAAATACAATGCTGTTCAAAAGAATATATGAAAGAAACTTTAGGAGGAAAAATATATTAAAAAAGAAAATTTTATATGGAGTAAATAACATTCAAAAAATAATAAATAAAAACAGAAAGAAAAAAGAAAATAAAAGAAAATAAAAGAAAGAGTTTAAATAAAAGAATACAATCATAATAAAATAATAATACATAAGAGAATAAAAACTTAAAAATATACAAAGTAAAGAAGTGAAATAATAAGGAATAATAAAATAAAAATTGAGAAAAAAAATAAAAGAAATATAAAAGTAGAATAAACCTGAAAAATAAAGAAAATTTATAAAAGAAAATAAAAAATCATGAGTTAAAATCGGCCGAGTCACCTCTGACTCAGCCGATACTTCGAACCCTAGTCTGGGATTGGCGACCCGAACAAAACACACTTGGGCCATATTTTGTCGAAGAGTGTTTTCTCCGAGGTTGCTGTAACGCCCCGATCCCAAGGATACGGAGACGTTATGGCGACGTACATACGCGAGGTGAAAACACACTCACGCGTACGTTAAGCCTCAGTACAAGACATAGCCTCCATATAGACAAGAGTTCCAGCAGGAAATAAGTACAAGAATACCTGCAGAAAAGGTTTAGTGATCATAACAGATATAAAAACAGGGGTAACGAAGATAACAGGAACAAAACACAAAGATACCTATGAAGGGTCTCGATGGTAGAGTCTCCTATGTGAATCCAATAAACTAGCTGACCAAACGATAACTCGGATCTCCAACCTGGGCACGCAAACCCAGGGTCGTCAGAAAGCGACCTAGTGAGTGGTAAAATGAAGGAGGCAGTAATATATACTATAGTAATACAAGCACGATACTAATAGATAATAAATGATGTTGTATTAGTGATACCATATAATAAGCATATAATAAGCAGTAGAAATATATAAACATGTCATCTTTAATACCTTCACTACCTAGCATGTTCTTATCGGGTCATGTCTATAGTCATATCCAGTTTATATAATAAATACTGTTGCCTAGTGATGACGTGATAGAAATGAACATGCTAGTGGTGACGTGATGAAGTGAACTGCAGATGAGCATATGCAATATAGCCATAATACAGTGTTGTGCATAGACAGTAATGATGTCTGCAAGGTATACAGAAAACAGAATATATGCAATGCTGGGTATACATATACATGAATAGTATGCCACCACAGAAAGTGTAACATGTACCAGGTAAAGAAACAAAGTATACAATTAACATGATAGCGGATAAATGATTAGGAACAGTAACAAGTACATCTAAACAATAGTATACATGTATCAGGCAAGTCATGTTATTTATCCAATAGTAACAATCAGTACCGCCTGCTATTTTAATCAATCTCTTCCAGTGTCCCATACTACTGGCAGTTCATATTGGAGCCCGCACTCCAGTCGAACCCATCCGGACATGGCATACGGGTACCATTATCCAAACGAGAGAGTAACCAAATAACAAGTGTTCCCGACGTCACTATTGTGTATACTGTTTATTATGTTAATTGGAAACCCATGATCGAGGAGCTCTAGTCAGGTGGGGGTATCCCGTGCATACCCGGGACAACGGCCTTATCAGAACCCTGGCTACTGAGACCAGGACCAGCCCGCTAGGGCGTGTAACATGTAACGGGATCTCAATGAGCTAAAACAATAACGGGAAACGGGAGCTCATGAGTAACAGACGGTAGCCAGCACTACCCCGTCCCCTGCAGTGGGACAAACAATGGATCCAGACATCCACCCGACAATATCTAGTCAACCGTCAATTCCCCCCATACCCAAGTTTTCTTTATTATCTTTCACTATACAGTATAACAGGAACAAGTACGGGACATGGTACATGTAATACGATAACATGACATGAGCTCTGTTGATAGCATGGAACACGATAACGGGAAACGGGAAACAACATACCGCATATCAACAGCTCATGTATCCAGGAACGGGAATAACAATATCAGTAACGGGAAACAATCATATAACATGAATACAGGGATAACATGGAACAATAATACATGCAATACGAACAGGGATCCATATGACAAGAATAGAGAAATCACGCATGCATGTGTAACATGATATGCCGAGAAATCCATGTAACGATGATCACAGTATATGAAATGACGGTGTTCTATGAAGTGGTGCACATGAGTACGAACTACTGGTGTGACGTGTGACTACTGGTGTGACGTGTCATAGTATCTGTGCAACGGTGTTACATGTACATGTGATAACAGTGTCCCATGTGACAGGATATGTAAGTCACAGTGAATATGCAGGAGATAACAGTGTCCCGTCTAACAAGTCTCGATGTAACAGATAGACATGAAGATGCAATACCCGTATGTAAACAATCGTGCCCAGTGTAATATGGCTATCTCATCTTCTCGAGTGTCAAATACTTCTATACCAACGATCACTATCTTATGACGACGGTAGGTACCATCAAAGTATTAAACTAATGATCTATTTTAATTATCAAGTTTTACTTACGTCAGAAATCTCGTTAACTAACCAATCATCCAGATATGCCTATACATGGTATCATAACTCAGGTAATCTCTATCTCTATTTTGGAATTACAGGGATGTCCATGATTATAACAATGACATTTTTAATAACCAATAATTTTAATGATTTACCGATAATTAAGCAATCATCACTTTTACTAAACATGGTAAAAAATATAATTTATAAAAGGAAAACACTCACAAACTAGCCATGGGAAGGTAGCTCTCTTCCCACGATCGCAATGGATCCAGAATCATCCAAATCGGAGTCCGGATGCTCCAGATATCGTTCAGAAACCAAAACCAATAGAAAAAGGTTAGATATGTAATAGCTGAAAATATCCAGGGGGCTGTTTGTAATTTTTCAAGGGCCCCAAAGTAATTTAGAATCTCAAAGGGGCTAAAAGGCAATTTTACCTTATTGGGTCGGGTTTAGGTGCAAGGGGGTCGGGTTTGGGTTAAACCCAAAACCCAAACCCATTTGGGTTTCCTTCCCCAAGCACACGGCGGCAGCAGCAGCTGTTGCTGCTGCTGCTGCCCGCGGCTGCTGCGGCTGGCGCGGCCACCTTCCCGCCTAGCCGCGCGGTGGCGTGGCCACCTCCCCGGCGCCGGCGCCGCTCCGGCAGTGCTCCGGCCATGCAGCGATAGCGAGAGAGGGAGAGAAGAAGTGGGAGAGATGAGATGGGGGGCCGGCGGTGGTCCAGGCCGGCGCCGCCTTGCCGGCGGTCGCCGAGGCCGGCGGCGGTC